>JAPYZL010098415.1:0-19196 GCA_030522825.1 Platygaster orseoliae
ATCATCATCATCATCATCATCATCATCATCATCATCATCATCATCATCATTATTATTATTATTATTATTATTATTATTATTATTATTATTATTATTATAAATAGTTTTCTATTCTAATAATTTTTTTTTCAAATAATTACATTGATCGTTTTGGTTAATATATTTTTAAAGAAACCAGATTGAGAAACGTTTCTTCGGATCAGGAATAATTTGAACTTTTTGTTTGATATTCACTTATGTAATATAGTATTCTTTTTACCTAACTTTATCTGGTACCTATTGATTCCGATTTTGCTTTTTTTTGTAAATCTAATTCCGCATAGAAAAAAAGATAGTAAATATCTCACTAAAAAAATATCGATATATTTTGTGTTTTGGTGTGAATTTAACTGGCTTCCAAGGCATGTATCAAATTGATAGGGGAAAGTGGGGAATTGTGGGCCATGGGGAATCGTGGGCCACTGCTATGTATCGTTCGTATGTCAAGTTGTATGGTGCGACACAAATGTCAAAGTCACAAATGTCAAAGTCTTCTTTTATTACAAGCATATTTTTACGTTAGTAGTAAAGGGGGGAAACCACTATAGACGAGCTAAATCGTCAGTCAATTTTGTTCGTGGTTTAAAAACAAACCATTAATATTATGAGCAGGAAAATTTTATTACAGGTATAGCTAGATATAAAAAATATATTAAAATAAGTTTTTCCGCGAAATTCGGCTCCAGGCGTCGTACATCATCACGCAAAGTCAATGCTGCGTTCGTCGAAGAGGCAAACGGTGTCCTACATTGCGAAAGAACTACTCATTCGATTTTCATAATTTTTTTTTCAGTTGTAGGAAACACTTTTCTCTGGTACCCGACAAGAAGTTAAAAAAAAAATTTTTTTTCATTTCATTTTTCCAAAAATAAAGCCGAAAAAAACACGTTTTTTTTTCATTTCATACTGCAATTTTCCAAAAAAAAATTTTTTTTTCTTTAAACTCTTCGTCAGGTACCAGAGAAAAGTATTTCCTACAACTGAAAAAAAAATTATGAAAATCGAATGAGTAGTTCTTTCGCAATGTGGGACACCGTTTTCCTCTTCGACGAGCGCAGCATTGACTTTGCGTGATGATGTACGACGCCTGGAGCCGAATTTCCCGGAAAAACTTTTTTTAATATATTTTTTATATCTAGCTGTACCAATAAAATTTTCTTGCTCATAACATCAATGGTTTATTTTTAAACTACGAACAAAGTTGACTGACGATTTAGCACGTCTATAGTGGTTTCCCCCCTTAACCGATGTATACGTCCCTAGCGTGCTGTGCAATACTAACCTCAAAGAAAATTTCTCCAATAATTTATTTGTATTGTTCTCGTGCATCAATTTCCAACACATCGTTACGAATCAACTCAGGTAAATGAGCTGACAATTATCGTTGTACCTTGGCATTTTAATATACAAAAAGAATTTCGCATAAAATTTTGTCGAGTTATAATCAAGCCACCATATGTCAAAACATAGCTTGTGGGGAATCATGGGCCACTTTTTGTGGGCTACCGGTGTTTCGAAATGTTTGACATACATACCAATTTTTTTATTGTGTATTTATTATGTGTCCATATTGTGTCCATATTTTATTGTGCATATTTTATATGTCCATATTTTATAATTTATTATTGTGTCCATAAAAAAAGTGTCCTTACCTCTGCCAACACGTTCACGTGCCCAAATTGTATATGTGAGTGACAGTGGCAGGAATTTTTTTTTCTTTTTTTAATGATTAACAAACAATTCATTTGTCATTTCGAATCTTTTAATAAAGTTTTTACAAAGAAATTTTTGAGTATTGACTTAATTTAGGTTGTGGCCCACAATTCCCCAACAACATTAACATTAACTTTTTATTATCCACCAAAATTTTGTAAAAAAAAAAAATTAAAAAAAAACCAAAATACTACAGTAACCTTTTCATATGCAGAATAGAATACCTTTTAATATTTGAAAAAAATTTTATTTTTGTTCAAGATATTTGGAAAAATAAAAGCGTGGCCCACAATTCCCCACTTTCTCCTACACAAGAACTTTTTTCTTTCAAATTTTGAAATACAGATGCGGATTATATAATAAAAATTTAATGATTTCCTTCCTATTTTTCAAGTTAGTATTATTAAAGAATCATTAATAAATAAATCATACACAAGGCTTATAATTATTTTTCATAAGTTTGATTTTTTTGGAACTGAGAGGGTATTCATTCATATTTATAAAAAAAATCTATCGATATACATTATTGATAGTTTATTAAAAAATTAATAAATTACACAATGATGAAATAAATATAAAAAAAGTAAAGGAGAAAGTAAATGAAAAAAATTTGTACTAACAGTTTACTGGTAGTTAAATATAGATTTTATGTGAAAATCAGTTTTATTAAGTTTTTTTTTTGCTTAAAAAATTGTTTATTTTTATGAATATATTATTATTCTATTAATTTTTTGAAAAAGTCATATGTTAACCGTTTGATTTTTAAATACTGTATAAGATATGTAATTGAAAAATGTTTTTTCTCATATTTGTAACTTCAATTTTTTGTTTACGAATAATTGATTATTTGATAAACTGTGTTTTTGGTTGTTTTCTTGTCGAATAAAATACAACAACTTTTTTGCTACAAATTTTGAGAGACGCATGCAATTAAAATAAAATGTCACAAAGTACTCGAAAACTTTCTCTCTGAGCCCCTTATTCCATTCACTGTCATAATGAGATATTGTTTAAATAACTCCTCTAAAAAAACCCATTCCAAATTTCCATCACGAAATCCTCCAAACCCAGCATTTCAGCCAAGTACGAATCGCTGCAATTTTCAGTAGCATATCTCTCTTTAACTCCTATCCTCTCAGGGCGAAAGTCATTCGTGAGTTTGGTGAAATTTTCATCATGTCGTTACATTACGGACAGTGCATTTACATGAAAGTTGGCGAGCCAAAAAAAAACCCTTTCAAATACAAGTGGTATTATATTAGTGGCGTGGTTGCAATAAATTTTTCATGTAATTCAACTCTCTTCTTCCCTTTCGCCGATTTTACACCGCGATACTTTTTGATCCAACTTTGATTACGTTTGAACGAAACAAACTATCTAACTTTTTCCACAAGTTCTTCCTCCCCCTTCCCCACTCTACCCTTCCTCCCCCCGGCCCTCTGCCCGTCTCGCGTAATCACCGAGCATGTTAAAACTGGGTTAAAGGGCAGTTTTTCCGTGTTTTGCGCCATTCGGAAAATGTAGGAAATTGTTACTGATTTCGTTCGACTCGATTTTCACGGTGGGAAAAGTGAGTGGATGGGTTACGTCGTGGAGGTGAATTTATTTCGAGGAGGGATCGAGGGAAATGTTGTTCGATCCTGCAATTTTTCGTAGACTGTAAATTGAATACAATGCATATTTATGGAGAGCGCAACACTTTCCCTCGGTATCGGATTTAGATCGAGTGCCAGCCATGGATGGTATAGTGGAAATGGTTCGAATCCTTCGGTTTTTGCTTTTGATTTGAATTACAGTAAAACTTTATATTTCGATGAAAAGAAGTGTGTTGTGTGAAATATGTTTTTTTTGCATACAGTAGAGTATGTAATTCATGAATAAACAATACGTGGTATGTTTATTAAAAATTTTTATTAATCGCACGGTTTACTGTATATTGTAAAATATACAGTATGAGGGTAAGATTTACAACCGGAATTTATTTTTTTCAGTTCTTTGTAAGGAAATATTTGATTCATGTTTTTTTGTTTCAGTATGATAGGCATCGTGAAAAGTTTTCGAAAATGACGATACACACATTTTCACGAAATTAAGAAAGTTTGAAATTGTTTTTTATGGTGTTTGAAGTTTTTGAAATTATGGAAAATGGAAAATAGTACGTGAGCTTATTATTCTTCCTATCAAATTTTGAAAATTTGTAGAATGTCAGAAAACTTCGCAAATAGTCATGAATTTCGTAGATTTTGTACGTCACTTTATTAATATACGAGATACGTATTTGAAAAAGTAAAAAATTTTTTAAAAAGTTTTTTGTAAAACTTTTCTAAAAAGTTTTCAATGATTTTTCGCATGTCTGAAATCTTGGAAATGTTGAAAAAGTAGGTAATTCATTTCATGATACTCATTACTTTTTTTTCGAAACCAACATATGTCAAAAAGTATAAGCAAATTATTTAATGTATTTATAATTTAGGATAATTTTTGCTCAAACTATGAAACTTTTGAATAGCGAATGATATTTTTGAAATTATTAAATTTTGAAAAACGAAAAAACGTTGAAAATCTTCTAGATTATCAAAATATTTTAAAATTCGAAAAATTCATGAAATTTCCAAAAATAATTATAATCTTTGCAGATTGTGTTCATCATCTGATTTGTTCAAAATACTCATGATAATGTTTTTTTCTTCCAACAAAAATATTAAAAATTTGGAAAGTACTAAAAAATTCTGAAATTCCTAATGAGTTAGACAAATTTTCATAATTCATATTATTCAAAAAATGTTGAGAGGTTTTTATTATGTTTAGAATTTAGAATTTTCTAACAAATTGAAAAACACTGAAAATTCCTAGGATAATAAATAATTCAATGAAATTCGAAAAATTTGTTCAGTTTCAAACATTCTTTGAAAACTTTGTAGATAGTGCTAATTTCAATAAAAATTACTTGAAAATATGCATTACAATATTTTTCAAATTTCGTCCTAAACTGGGAAAACATATTTTCAAAAGTCTTAATGTGTGTAAAATGTTTAAGATAAATTCGAGGCTTTTTCAATAATTTGTACCTATAATTAAAAATTTTCCACAATTCTCAAAATCAATAGTCTGCAACATTCGGTTAATTCGTAAAATCACAGATAATGTTCATAAATTTTCTAATTTATAGGAAAATTCGTAAATTTTTTAAAACTTCATAAATTACGTATAATATTTCAAAACTCATAAAATTAAAAATATCATGTATCGAGATGGATAGTAATTTTGGGAATTCGTATACAAATATAGAATTTTTTAAAACATAAAAAATTCGGAAAGGATTCAAACATTATAGGAATTCTAATTAGTTAGACAAACTTACATGACATTAGGAAACTCTTAAGTGGTTTTTAAAACAAATGTTTAAAGTTTAGAAAATTCAAAAAAATAAAAAACACCGAAAATTCCAAAGATTTTTTTATTGAAATTCTTACAAAATTCGAAAAATTTGTAAAGATACTAAAAGTGTTTATTAACTTTGTAGGTAGTGTTAATTTCCCAAAATTCGAATGATTTTCAGAACCTTAAATAGTTTTCATAAATTTTCTTATTCGTTGAAAAATCCGAAAACTCCGTAAAACTACAGAAACCGTGTATAATCTTTCAAATTTTAGAAAATAAAAATGTCGTAAATCGAGATAAGTAATAATTTCGGAAATATGTATAAAAGAATAGGATTTTAAAAAAATTTAAAAAATCTGGAAAGAATTCAAAAATAACAAAAATAATAATTAGTTAGACAAACTTTCATGACATTCGGAAACTATTGAGTGGGTTTTATTATGTTTAAAATTTAGAAAATTTGAAAAATTGAAAAACACCGAAAAATTTATAAGAATAAAAATGTGTTCATGAAATTCGAAAAACTAGTAGACTTTCAGAAATTATCAATAAACTTCGTTGATAGTTTTAATTTCAATATTAGTTGCTGCAAAATATACATTACAAAATTTTTTAATTTTCGTCGAAATTTGTTATATTTATGTTGATATTATGATGGGTATGAAATTTTCAATAATTCGTGTTGTTTGAAATTTCCCACAGTTCTCAAAATAGATATTCCAAATAATTTCTAGAACTTTAGATTATATTAAAAAATTTCTAATTCATAGAAAAATTCGAACATCCCTTAAAACTGCAAAAAATGTGTACAATCTTAAAAATTTTTTAAGAAAAAAATTGTCATGTATCGATATAGGTAATAATTTAACAAATTTGTATAACATAATAGAATTTTCATGAAATATGAAAATTTGTAAGGATTTCAAAAATCCCAAAAATTCTAATTAGTTGAACAAATTTTCATGACATTCAGAAACTGTAAAGTGGTTTTTATTATGTTAAAGATTTTAAAAAATTTAACAATATAAAAACATCAAAAATTTTCAAGATTTACAATGTTTCCTTGAAAAGACTCTCAGAAATTGTTTATAAACTGCGTAAATAGTATCAATTTCAATATTAGGTACTGTAAAATACGGATCACAACATTTTGAAATTTTCATCGTAATTAGTTATAAAGTTACAATTGTTATGAAGTTTTTATAATTTGTATTGTTCAAAATTTCCCACAGTTCTAAAAGTAAAAATTCTGAATAAATTCTGGAACCTTCAAAAAATTTCTTATTCGTAAAAAATTGTTGTAAAACTACAGAAACAGTGTAAAATCATTCAAATTTCATAAAATTAAAATTATATATCGAGATATTAAAAAAAATTAAAAAAATTAAAAAAAAATTATATAGCAGAAATGTTCATAAAAATATTGAATTTTCGTTAAGGGGGGAGACTCCTACAGACGGTTAAAATCTTCGCTAAACTTTGCGTGTGGATTAAAAAAAAAGTATAACACTTAGAGCAATGGAATTTCACACAAATGTAGTTTATTTGATAACAAATAAAATAACAATGAACTACATTCGATATGTGGAACCAAACTGGTGTAATCAGTGCCCAAACTGGACCCTGTACTTCATGCAAGTGCAAATGGCGGGCACGATCACACAAAAACGGATCAACCGATTTGGACAATTTTTTTCTTAAATAAAAGCCTATGAAATTCTACTCTATTGAAGTTTTTTGTGGGCCTTGCGCACTGTTTTTACTGGTATTGTAACAAAAAAACAAAAGTATAAACTTTGTTAAAAATTGTTTTGCAAGTAAAATATTAAAAAAGAATTTTTTTTCCAATTTTTAAAGTTCAAATAGAGTAGAATTTTTCAAGCTTTTATTTAAAAAAAAAATTGTCAAAATCGGTTGATCCGTTTTTGCGTAGTCACACCCGCCATGTCAAAAAACATGGTTTCGAGATAGTCAAGTTTGGGCACTGATTTCACCAGTTTAGTTCCACAATTAAATAACATTTTATTCGCTATTGAATAGATTATATTTGTGTGAAATTTTATTGCTCCAAATGTTAAACTTTTTTTTCAATCCACACGCAAAGTTCAATGAAAATTTTAGCCATCTACAGGAGTCTCCTCCCTTAATGGCACAAATTAATGACGACTACGTTAAACGACAATTCGTCAACAGATTTATTACACCATGATAATTTTCTGTTATTTCATGCATTAACAAATTTCCACATGTTTATTACTTTCCTCCATTCCCACATGCATATCCTCTCCTACCCTCCCACGAATGACACCCAACCATGAACCGTATGCATGTTCAAGAAAGCAACAGCGGTCGCAAGATCTTACTAAAAACTCCCTCTAATACCATACTCTACGGAACAAGTCCTCCATCAGTCCATGTTCCTGCAAGTCCTTGAAATCTCGAAAAAGTCCCTGCAAAGTAACCTTTGTGCTGCAAAATGTTTTCGAATAATTCACTTTGCGTACGCAAAGCCCCGGGATTCCCAGCGAAATGGCAAGTGCTCCTTTTCAGGTGCAGTGTAGTGGAAAATAATTTTGATAAAAGAGAAAGAGAGAGAGAAAGGGAAGGTAAAAGAAGGGATGGTAGAAGCCCGAGGATCTTTTCGTCGTCGGCGTATGGTGGTAATATATCCTGGCCGTGGTTTGCCGCGGTTACTTTGTGGCTGATCGATTTCGCGAGGTCCCAGCAGACTCGTGTGGCTCGAAAAGAACTTTACGACTAAGTGAAACGCGACCCGAACACGTTTTTCAAGGCTAATCTTGAGGATCTATTCCAGCTTCATGTTTGCTTTGGATTTTCCTTTTACGCCCTCAGTTGAATAGACCAGGCTTGCATGTATTGGGTGTGCGTAAATTAATTTGGTACCTCAAGTCAGTACTTACACTACAGGTCAAAAGTATTCGTATCTCCATGATAAACTGGATTTTTTGATTTTCAAACATATTTTATCCTGAAATATCGTACTTGTATCATCTATATTTATTTGTTTAGGTTCTCTATGTCATTTGGTATTGAAATATACTTTTGTTCTTAATAGCATGAATGTGAGTGATGACAATTTCACTACTGATTTCCAAAAGTGTTCAAATTAATTTTGAGTTCATGGTAAGTGTATGGTAATCTGCAATATACGATATAACTTTGATTAGACTTTTGTTGAAGCTGGTGATTTGATATCTGTGGCAGGTCTCAGTGAAATATCACATTGGTAATTTAAAATTTTGATTGTAAAATGGTGTCTGATAATAATTGTGGTAAAACACAAGAAATATTTATCGAAAAACGTGCTCTAGTGACTGTTTAAAACAATCAGGTGTACCATACAACGAAATAAGCCCAATTCATCATATTTTAAAGTGCACTAAAAAATATAGCATTTCTGTTCCATACTCTGGAATTCGAAGTTATACTAATTTCTAGCAGTTTAATGAATTTTCCAAAAGCAAAATCTTTACAGACATCTTGCAATGCAAAGATATCTGACGCATTTGGTGATTTTCGAATTATTTCAGTAAGTTTACGTTGTGTAGAATTTTATAGTATATTGACAGATTTCCACACAGATTTTTGGAATTCAAAGTTTTAAGGACTCTTAGTATTTCAACAGATTTTTGAAAAAATGATTTTTGGACTGGTAGTATTTTGAGTGTTTTTCTTTTTTCATTTAGAGAAAACTTCGAAGAATTTTGTTAACGTTTATAGATTTCTCATATTTTTATCATTACCTATATAGATTTGTAAAATTCAATGTTTTATGACTTAGAACTAGATTGATTTTTTTAATAACAATACATTTTTTGTAAAATAGAATCTTAATAGATGTGTATTAACCCTAGTAAAAAAGTTCCGTATATGATTCATATATGGTTCAACAGAACATATATTTTATAGTGATCATACATGAATTAGTATACTTATGTGAGCTCTATATATGACCAATTTATTCTGATACAAATCATGTAAGGTTCATATATGGTTCATATTATTGCAACTTTTCATGTATCAATTTCGAATAAATTAGTTTCTTTTTGCAAATTTTTGTTTCATGTATGAAAATTCGCTAGTATATGAACCATATATAAACCGTAAATTATGTTCTCTTCATATAAATAAACCTTATATATGATCTCCATCAGAACATACAGGTCATATAAGTACAAAGATTCATGTATGATCGCTACATATGTTCTGTAGAACCATATATAAATCATATGTATCGAACTTTTTTACTGAGGAAGTATATCATAGATTTTTTGAACAATTAGTATTTTTCGAATTTTTACGGATTTGAATAGATATGTCGGTAAATCAATGCTTGAGAACTCATAACCGAAAATTTATTTATACTTTTATTACACTTTCAGAAAGGATTATGAACTGTAACTTATCGTATACTTTACATTCCTTGTATTTTTACTTATTTATTATCCATTCTTTGTTATACATCAAGGTTTACTGGTTCTCGTAGTACTCTTATCGAATTCTTGAATTTTCGATGATCACCGCACAATGGTTTTTGAAGCTTGGTTCTTGAGAATGCGAAATTTCATATATTTTTAGAAGTTAAATGGATTTGTTAGAAAATATAGGGGAGACCGGGGCTAGTTGGCGCTCGGGGTAAGTTGGCGGATTGCGTTTTTCTAAAAATCTATTTGACATGTG
Organism: Platygaster orseoliae; assembly: GCA_030522825.1. NCBI lineage: Eukaryota > Metazoa > Arthropoda > Insecta > Hymenoptera > Platygastridae > Platygaster > Platygaster orseoliae. Next base: position 9,835 of record JAPYZL010098415.1, read on the forward strand.
CTACTACTTCTCTGAATATATCAAAAGTAATGTGAAAAGCATCATCTGACGTGCTTTCAGAAAATGGAAAATTGTTTTGTGTATATTATGGGTGTTTCTGGTTTTTCGTTCGTGTTGAGTAAATTTTACTACTTACAAATTATTTGTGATAAATGGGTTTGATTCGATCGATGGATTCGGCTCATTTTAATTTTTTCACAGTTTGTAGATTATATTTAAAGATTCTGCATTGGTTGTCCATATTGCCTCAAAGTTTGTTTATTTAATTGATATTTATGTAAAAAACCAGATTGGGGCTAGTTGGCGGTGTGTGATATGGGGCAAGTTGGCGGATAATTTTTTATGGCGATTGTATTCAATTTCAAGTGAATATCAATTATTCACAATTTTTAATTACTTTCAATATCGGTTGTGACATTTCGTTAAATTTAAGAGTTTTGTTAATAATTATTTTTAGAGTTCTGTAATAGGCGAAGACAGAACTGGGTATATGTATCTACTGGCAAATACGTCGTGAAGTATGTAAGAAAATTTAAAAAAAAATATATATATATATATATATATATATATATATATATATATATATATGTAATAAATAATAAATTGAAAAGTACTTCATAGATGGACATTATAATGTTATTGAAATAACTTATTCAAGTTACATGCAGCGATTGATTGTGCATCAATGTTTCTATCAAGAACCGCCAACTTGCCCCGAGATCGGGGCAGGTTGGCGGATTTTTCTCATCATCTTAGGTTTCATGTAAAATTTACAATAAATAAATAAATAAATGATAAGGAAAAATTCTCAAATGTAGCAAAAGGTGTACTATTTCATTGGATGTATTGCAAACGTTTCAGACAGTAACTATTGAAGCGCGAAAAATTCCAAAACAAAAATCCCGCCAACCAGTCCTGGTCTCCCCTAACTTTCATTTTGACATTTGAAGTAAGAATCTAATAAAATCTATATGACTTGGCTTTGAATGTTGAATAATTGTCAAACATGTAATGTTCGTAATAATAAAATGAAGTGGTAGTCATAAATATAATTATTAATTGAAACAACCGAGTTTTCCTAGAAGTACAAATACTTTTGGCCAGTGGCGTACGATTTACTAGTATTATGAGTAAAAATTATACGTGTGCTAGTAAAAATTATCAAATCACGGACAGTTGCGAGAAACTCGGTCGAAAATTCTGTTTTTTATATGGATTCTTAATGTAAGTATTTTTGTAGACTTTTTAGAAAACGAATTTTGAAGCAGTAGTATTTCGAGCGTTTTTTCTTTTTCAATTTTGAGGAAATTTTAAAGAAACTCGGATATTTGAAAATTTTCGATATTTTTATAGTTAACTATGTAGATTTGTAAAATTCAATGACTTACGATTCAGATATAAACAGATTTTCTGTGTAACACTATAGTTTTTGTAAAGTAGTATTTTAATGGATATCTATAAATTATTATATAGATTTCTTGTACAATTAGTGTTTTTCGTATTTTTGCAAAACCTTTGCAACATTAAACATTTTTTCTTTTTTTAAGGATTTGAATAGGTATATCTGAATTCAATGCTTGAGAATTCATAATAAACAATTTTTGCTATACCTACGTTTATTGAACTTTAAAAAAAGTGTATCAAAATTCATGGAACGGTTAACACTGTTTGTGTTTTTATTTATTTATTTTTCTCATATTGTTATTTCCAAAGATTTATTAGTTTTTCTAGTACTATTATTAATTTCTCAAATTTTTGATGATTGCCACAATAATTTTTGGAGTTTGATTATTCAAAAAGTGAAAATGTATATTTTTTCGCCAGTTAAATAGATTCGTCAGAAAATTATGAATATTCAAATATTCGTAATAATAAAATAATATCTCAATAAAATATACCGAATAATAGGAAAAATCAGGTATTTCTCAGAATACTTTTGGCCTGGAGTGTACCAAAAATTTTCTACAAATTTCCCTCAATAGTATATTGTACATCGCTGAGCATCTTTTTTTTACTTTCCATTCCACGTTGAATTTTCCAAATAAAATTCTATCGATGTCATTTTCAGTTCTCTTGCGAATACACACACTCGGACTACATACAGAGCCAGGAAACCACGTCATGATTCGCCATGCGTGCCTCGAATTCGCTTGATTTTCATCCGACTCATAATTTCCATTAACCCCGAGCGGAAATAATTCTAAAGGGCAAGTACTGCTGGGACCTTAACCAGCGCGATGCCTGAGATTTCAATTTTAAATAATCATTCCGAGCTCGCGTTTCCATTTCAAGGCAAAGCTCGCTCTTAGTGCTTTCGTCATTTCGTTGCAGGAAAACAGCGAGAGCTGGAACATTGCGATCTATTCGATAGCCACGGAGCGTAAATTACGTTGGTTGATTGCGCAAATTGCTAAATACCCGGTGCCAGTTCTTCCAGCCGATGAATATTAACCGAGGGACTCCTCGAAAATGTGCTTAAGTGCACGCAAACGCCTCTTGTATATATTCGCGTTACATATATCATGCGCGAGCGCATATTTCATGGGAATTAAATTGCATCATGAGTTCACTTACGTTATATTCAGTCGAGAGATTCGCTTTTTCACTTGGTACACGATAAACCAGAAATGGGGAGGGTGTCTATTGTGCATAAATTTTTTGTGCATCGTTGATATTGTCAGAGTCGAAAGTTTGTATTAATCTAAAATTTTTTTATTGTGTTTTCAACTTCATTTCGATTTCAAAATATGCAGATTTTAGGGTTTTTTCTTGTTTTACAAGTGGAATGAAGATTGTAATTTATGTTATTATCAGTATTATTTATTTTATAACATATTCTTTGGAAAAATCCCGAATTTAATTAAAAACCTCGAGTGAAATTAAATGACTTCATATAAGTTCATTTCTCGATATTGTCTCTAATAGAACGAAAAAAATTCCTGAATAAAAAAAATCATCACATTGTGCTCATTTTCATATTATTTCGAAACTGAAATATACATGTTCAAAAGAACTAAAGAATTACAAGATAAATACAGTTCAATGCAGCTATATATATTAATCAGAAAAGAAAAGAAAATTATTATTTCCCATATCTGACACTGACGGAACGGTGAAACTAATAGCAGGGCAATGATTCATTGCCTTCATGTCAGCATGTTTCGCAACTGAATGTCATGCTAATCCGCAAAGGCGCTAAACGAGTTGCGAGTCGTATTAGTATGCAAAAGTTGCATGGACAACGCGTTATTAATAATGGAAGGGGGACGCCGACCGCTCTATTCAAGCTTTAATTGCACGTAATCTCGGTGAACCAAGATTTATACAATTTTATGTGGCCCCCGCAAATCGAGTTTGGGTGCGGGCGTGCATTGAAAAACACGTACGGAGCCGAGGTAGAATGAACTATGTGGATATAAAGCCGAATGGAAATGGGAAACAAAGGCAAAAAAATGCCGTGTAAACCGCTTATGAGAATTGGTTCACTCGTTTGGGTTCGGATAAAATATAAAGTCAGGTCAAAGCCCGTTTTTTCATCTTTGGACTCGGATAAATGAGACTGGGAAATTCATTTGTTTGTTTTAATAGTTCGTTACGTTGTATTGATCCTTTTTTTTGGTAGAATAATTGATTTTATGTAAGATATCCATCCCTAAGTAAGAAGATTTTTGATTTCATAATATTTTGAAATATTGATTGCGTTATCTAGGTACGTTTTGCGATATTGTTTCAATTTTTGATTTAGCGAATTGATGTAAGTTTGTTACTAGTAAAGGTTGTCAGTTTTGAAAACTGTATAATTTCATAACATTTTGTGATTTTTATGATGATTTCGATATTTTCATTCCCTTGTTTAACGATATTTTGCGATATTGTGTCAACTTCTGATTTTGTAAATTTACGTAAATTCGTCACTCTTAGAATTTTGAATTATCACCAATATCAGATTAATGTGTTGTAATGATATAATACTTTGTAATCTAATGATTTGTTATATAATGTGATTTTAAAAATTTCGTGATTCGTTAATTTTGTGACCTGGTGCCATTATGTGTTTTTTCTTAATTTGACCATTTCGCGTACTTTTGTAACATTTTCTAATTCTTTGTTATGTAAGAATTTTCTGAAATGTTGTAATTTCGTGAAAATTTCATTTTATGAATTCGTAAAATAATGTAATTTTGTGACATTTCCAGACTCTTGTATTTAATGATATTTCGTTATTTACCGACATTTTGCGATCTTGTGTCAAATTCTGATTTCCTGAATTTATGTAAATTTAACGAATTCTTAGAGATTTTTCAGTTTTAAAAATTTAAAAATTTTGGAAATTTTTTCGATTCAGTAACATTTTGAAGTTTCGATAAAAATGTTTCAAATTCAATTTTGTTATTTAGCGACATTTTGCGATATTGTGTCAACTGCTGATTTTTTAAATTAACGTAAATTTGTCACTCATACAGATTTTGAATTAAAAAAAAAATTTTTTTTTTTTTGAGGAAGTTTTTGATTTTATACTATTTTTAAATATTGATTGCGTTATCTAGCGACATTTTGCGATATTGTTTCAACTATTGATTTTGCAAATTTATGTAAATTTGTTATTCGTGAAGATTTTTCAATTTTGATAATTTGACAATTTTGGGAAACTTTATAACTTTAAAACATTTTGTTATTTTTATTATTTGTTTTTCTAATTTTCATTTTCCTTTTTTAACGACATTTTGTGATATCGTGTAAATTTCTGATTTTAAAAATTTATGTAAACTTTCCACTCCTAAAATTTTTCGAATTTTTCAAATTTCAAGATTCAGAGAATTTTTTTGAATCTGTAACATTTAAAAATTTTGATTAATATTTTGAAATATCAATTCCGTTATATTTAGCGACATTTTACAACATTGTGTCAACTGCTAATTTAGTAAATTTATGTAAATTTGTCACTCTAAGACATTTATCAATTTCTGAGAATTTCAAAATTTTGAGAAATTTATCAATTATGTAAGATTCTGAAATTGTAATGAAATATTTGAAATTTTCATTTAATTATTTAACGACATTTGCGATCATGTGTCAACTTCTGATTTTGTAAATTTATGTAATATTTTCATTCTCAGAATTTTTCTCATGTTAAAAGTTTCGAAATCTAGAGAAATATTTTGATAGTGTAACATTTTGAAATTTTGATCATTATGATTTAATAATAATAATTTCGTTATTTAACCCCATTTTCAGATATTACATTAAGTTCTGATTTTGTAATTTTATGTACATTTGTCGCTCGTAGAAATTTATCAATTTGAACAATTAATAAATGTCGAAAAACGTTTCGATTCTGCAACATATAAAAATTTCGAACAAAATTGTTTCATTTTAATTTTGTTATATAGTGACATTTTGCGATATTGTGTGAACTTCTAATTTTGTAAATTTATGTAAATTTGTTACTCGTAGAAGTTTTTCAATTTCTAAAATTTCAAAATTCAGAGAAAGTTTTGAATTTTTCAACATTTAAAAATTTTATTTCGTTATTAAATTTAACGACATTTTGCGATATTGTGTCAACTTCTGATGTTAAAAAATTCATTTGAATTTTTCATTCTAGAATTTTACCCAGTTTTGAAAATTTCAGAATTACGAGAAATTTTTTGATTTCGTAACATCTGAAATATTGGACCAAAATTTTAAAACAGTAATTTCATTATTTAGCGACATTTTGCGATATTGTGTCAATTATACTGATTTTGTAAATTAACGTAAATTTGTCAGTCATAGAGATTTTTTAATTAAAAAGATTTTCAAATTTCGAGCAATTTTTCAACGTTTTGGAATTTTGTTGCTCTTTGTGATTTTCCATCATGCTTTACAATTTTTAGATGGGATTTAAATCTATTGTGAAATAGTTTGACTTTGTGAAAATTCTTACGTATTTTCGGCGTTAATTCAAATTTAGTTATGGATTTTCTTTCTTAATAATTCGATGAATTACTATGAAACTTCCTTACATACATGAGAGCTTTCTAAATAATTTGTTTATTCATTTTCCATTAAAAATTTTACAATATCGTGAAATTTACCAGTTTTTTCTGTGATGTAAAGTATTTTTATAGTTTGCTACATAGAAGTATAGAATTTTTCACCATAAGTATCATTTACTCTTTACATCTGAATATTTTTTAACTATATATATGTTTCCATAAATTTTCTATCGTGTCTTATAATTTGAATTTGTTTTTACGTTTTTAATCTTTCAGAATTGAATCGTTATGAGATTCTATGAAAATTCGATATATGCTACGTTCCTCTTGAAATTCTGAATCGTTCCATTCAACAATAAAATCGCACGTAACAAGAAATGAATGCTTGTACTGAGTGTATAAACAAACTTCAAACTTTCGAGATGAAACATTCATATTGGTTAAGTGAATTATGTTAAATAAACACATTTTGTTTGTATTCATCCAACCATGTAGCGAAGAGCTCACGATGCAACAAGAATCCGTTCTTTGCTTATTCGTTTTACGGATTTAATAGTGTGCAAAGTGAAAAAATATTGACATATACATGATATGATTGAGACAAACATGAAGTGTAAATTAAACAATGCATTTTTAGTGCACAATGAAAAATCGATTTCAAATGTTTGAAAACGCAATGATTTATTTAATGTTTTAAAAGAATAAGTCAACATAAATTTTTTTCGGAAAAGTCATTTTTATGATTCTCTGTATTAGAAATATTTTCAGTATTGAATACTAATAGAAAGTATTTCAAATTATAAATTACAAATAGAAAATATATTCATCAATGTGAATTTTAAAATTGTTTCAAATAATTATGAAATGCTGCAGTTCATGACAGACATTAATAATGAACATTTTTTTAAATAATTATTTCCGAATCATACTTTTCATGTAGATTAATTATCAATAACCGATTATGATGTTGATTTTCGAAATGCAACATATAGATTCGAATGTGAAGTTTGAGTTTTGACATATTTGAACTGTTGCTTGACTAATTTTGATAATAATCGATGATGAAAACTTATAAATTTTTGATTTTTCAACTTTATTAGCTTTATTATAAATTATTTGTTACCTTTATTTATATACCTTTTTATATTATCCATTATGAAAATTATTTCTCTCTATAATTTTTTTTTGTACTTGTTGTTAGGTATGAGTTTCTGATGGATTCATCATTGAATCTATTTAAGTGAATTTTCGATACAGACATCAATTTAAATAATTCGTTTTTTTCTAATTTTGATACTGTAACACCGTTCATTCATTATTTCTGAAAAAATTTCGTACATACCTGTGTGAAAAAATAGTAGTAGACCTTCATCCCCTGATCGGCGAAAACTTGAGCGAATTCCAAAGAAGGGCAGATGAAATAATAATCCCCCACAATGTCGGTCACCATGTTTTGATACATGTACTGATCGTTGGCGTTGGCCCAATCAGTATACTGAAATTGAAAATTTCATTTCATCATTATCGCGTGTGTCGACCGGTGAAGTTTAATAACTTTACATCAGGATGTGAAATTTCAATATCCCGCTAAATACCAGTATCGGAAAACACGATACTTGAATGTGCCTGGCGCGTTAATTAAGTTCTCGCTCAAGTTGAATGGGGAAAAGTTGGGTAAAATGAGTATCGAAAATATCGGCTTTTTTATTAACTTTAATTACTCTTTTCATGCTTATTGAAATTGTTTGAAATCATTTTGTAATTTGATAATTGTATGTATGTTTGAGTAAAGTTTTAAAGGAATGTATTTAGAAAAAACATAGTTAGATTTTAGAAAACTCCAGTGGATTGTTTAGTTGAATTTCGAAACTGGTGTTTGAGAATTGTTTAAATTATTGTTGTAAAAGTGGTGAGATAAACTGGTTAGTTATTTATGAAAATTGATAGTAAACTTTCGATCAAGATTTTTTCTCATTTAATCTTATTAAATCTCAAGTGTCTTCAAGTACAACGTTTTTTGATTAAATATTTGAGTAAGACTTAAAAATATTTATGATTTTGACATTTTTGACATTTTAAGAAATTTTAATACTTAAGGAATTAATGATACTTGAATTTTTTATTTTAGTTTTCTGCAAAATCAATGTAACAAAAACAATGATTGAATAATATAGCAATAGTTATGCAGTTAATAAGGAATTAGACATTTTAAGGGGTTACTCTACCATCTTCACATCAATTTTTTCATAGAAAAATTTATTGAAAATGTTCAGTCTTTTATAAATTAGAGAAGAGGTTTAACACTTTCAAAAAATGTTTTTCATTTTTAATTTGTGTGGAAAATCTTGCTGATGTAGCTGCCCAAAGTTGACCCTGCTGAAAACTGGTTGACATGATTTAGAAAAAACTACTCACACGATCGAGCTGAAATTTTCAGGGAATATTTAAGATATGTACAGCTAGAGCCGGAAGGAGAATTATAAATATTAATAATTATTTACTATGTTTTTTTAAACAACGTAGGTTGAAAAAAGCGTTAAAAACATTCAAATGTCAGCCATTTTGTTATTTTTGATCTAATTTTTTTTATTGAGGTTCCGGCTACAGCGGCAAGGTTTCTCTTTAAGAATATTATAAACTTTTTGTTTTCAGGCTCTTGAAAGTGGAGATATTGTGTCAACCAGTTTTCAGCAGGGTCAACTTTAGGCAGCTAGGTCGGTGAGATTTTCGACACAATATAAAAATGAAAAACATTTTTTGAAAGTGTTGAACCTCTTCTTTAACGTATAAAAAGACTGAACATTTTCAATAAATTTTTCTATGGAAAAATTGATGTTTTTTAACCCTTGTTGTGCCCACTTCATAAAAATTACGTATTGTGCACATGGGGTATGTCATACCCCAGTCACTTTAAAAATTTATAACAAATAAACAACTTGTTCTTTTGACCTAAAAAAATATGAGGGTCTGATTTGAAGCTTTGCGAATAAGGAATAGTGGTTAGAAGTATAATTTTGCAGTTTTAAACAATAATAAAACAAACTTTTCAAAAAAAAAAAAAAAACCAAAAAATTAATTTTTTCTACTCCAAAATTAAGAAAAAATTCATTTTTCAATATTTCTTGCTAATTTTATAGGATTCATTTCTTGAAATACTATACTTTCAATAAAATATATTGGTTTATATGAGTGTTTAAAAAAGTATATTTATTTTGCTATATGATGTCAAGAGCTTTTGTCGAAAATAAGAGGATACAGTTTTGGGAAAAGAGTAGGTTTTTTTCTGAATTATTCTTTATTGAGGGTTTTGTGAACATTTTCTGATACGAAAAAAGTTAAATTATGAAAAATCAAGACAATTACAAAAGTTCAAGACTTCAAAGT
>JAPYZL010098469.1:0-13619 GCA_030522825.1 Platygaster orseoliae
CCAGAAAAGTAAGTACTATACGTCAAAAGGCTACTTTGCGGAGGCTCTCTGAGTACGAAATACTGTATTTTGCGGAGTGTTTTGCAAAAAAATATTTTCCCAAAATGAGACATTTTCAAAAAATTTTTTTCTATAATGAAGATCTTCTAAAAAAACTTTCTCAAAAATGTGAAACATTTATTCCAATAACAGGCATTTCCGAAATTTTTTTTCAATACAATTCCAAAAATCGTTGTTTAGACGGTTATTTTTTTCGTGACGAAAAATCGATGTATTATTGAACAATGTTTAGGTTTTTATTCATTTAAGATGTCATATTTTTATGTTTGTGCTTTTATATACAAATTTGAATCGAAATTCATGTAATTTGATATTTAAAAGTTAAATTAAAATATACGAATTTGAATAAATATAGTAAATGACGATTGTATAAATAAAACGATTAACTATGATGTAACTTCGATATAAATTTTTTTCATTAAACAACATATTTTTTGAAATATTGAGTATTGAAAATTTTGGATTGCAAGTGCTCTGAACTTGAAAATTTTTAACTGGAGCAATTGCTTTTGGAATGAAATTAAAAATTTAGGTGTCGTACAAACACTACTGTTTTAACATTTACAAAAAATTTTTAAATATATATAGGCGATGATTTATTTTTTAACTTTGAAAATTTGGCCTAATTTTTGAATTATCTGTTCCTGATCGAAAATAAATGGAAAATCACTTTTTAAGACCACTTCAATATAGCTTACTGGGCCTTAAAAATATAGGAAAATCATTTTTTCATTTTTTTTGACTACGATATCTGTAGATTTTTTTTTGTTCTGACAATGAGATTCACATCCTTTTTTTAAAATTTTAAATATAAGCAAAAATTCATTGTAACTTTGAAAATTTGACCAACTTTTTGAATTATCTGTTCCTGATCAAAAATAAATGGAAAATCACACTTCAAGACATAACCACTTCAATATAGCTTACTGAGCCTTAAACATATAGTAAAATTATTTTTTAGTCTTCTTTAATTACCATTTCTGTAGATTTTTTTTCTGAGGTAACTTATACATGCTTTGGGAATTCCACATATTATTTCAACAAAATATTTAAAAATCAATGTAGTTAAATTGCAGATTTATTTCATTTATTTGTGTCGATTAAAAAAAATTTTCAGTCTTGTTACTAGTTCTAAAATTAACGGTTGAGGCGTGTGATCATGATTGAGAAGCGCGTCGGTCGTGTCGAGTGCGGCGCGTACCGAGTATTGTGTTCCCGTCGTCGCCGGATTGAATTTCTATCCGACAATCTGCACCTTGACGACAATCGACCTAGCGCAAAATTGAGCCAATTAAGCGCGCTCTAAAAAATATTTCCTCAGGTTCTATCTTAAATTAATTTATATTAAAAAACCGTATTTCAATAAAATTAATACGATAAATTTTAAATTCAGAAAATTATGCTCAAATGTGTTTTACTGAAATTCGAAATTTTTTAAAATTTTTAAGGTAAGGAAAACAAAAAATTTTTTTACTATTTTAGACTACGTTTGACCATTTGAATTTTAAATTTCATGTGTTGATATTTTATCATTTGAAATTCATAAATTTTAAATTATTTTTCCTCTTGCTTAACATTGTGTAAAATAAGTTAAATAATGAAATCCCTAAACGAAAAAATTTTAGTGAATTTAATATATCTTTCTACAAATTTCAACTCAAAAAGTCCTAAATACTTAAATATTATACTTATTTAAAAAATTTAGATTTAAAAACTTACGATTTAGAATTCTACATAAAATTGAAATATCACATAAAAATTCTGCGCATTTAAAAGTTTTTTAATTGTAAAATATAATTATCATTTCATCAAACAACAATATTGAAAGGAAAACGTTTTTGAAAATTACTACTCTATGCACTCTTTATCATCATTTATGATCCCTAACTCCAACTGGAAAATTCAATTTTGGAAATGGCTCATTTCATAAAAGATTATCAAATCAAAAAGTTTTTTCCCAGGTTATGAGGTCTAGAAAGTTCAATGGATTCCAGAGAAATATGAAAGCGACGAAAGCGTCGCCGGGGGCGATCAATCGATGAAGAGCCAGAGTCGATCTTGAGAAGGATGTCGGAGATCAAGGCTGACAAGTTTTACAGGGACGTTTTTCGTTGTTAAATTACCTTTTGCAAAAGAAAAAAACAAATGTCAGGCTTTTCGCAATAATGTTTCGCTCTCATTTTTATTTATTTAACTGAATTAGCAACTATAGAATTGTAAATTAGGTTTGATTTGGTTTGAAATTTTTAACGCAAATAAATATTTTTATATTATTATTAAAATTCTCACCGGTTGTTTTTCCTTTTGTGTATTTATGTATTTAATTTTTTTTGTTTATTGCATCAACTGACATCGATAAAACAAATGTTAACAAATATTCCTTCATATAAAGAATGTATACTCGTGAATTTTTAAAATAAATAAACAAAATGATATTACATTGAAGAAATTGACTAAAATTGACTTAATTACATTGTGATATAAAAATTTTCTACATTGTTGAGTATCTCTTTAATTCTTAACGATAATAATGATCAAAAATCAAGAATCAAAGATAGTTACTGAGAATCAAGATCTACCTTCAAAAGCACCACTGGAAATCACTACATTCTTGATAACGAATTTCATACAGAATCTGACTTATGTTCTAGAAACACACGAGTCAAGTGAAATCGAAATTGATAAAGCCTTTTTTACAGCAAGGAGTTAATTTCTCCTACAAAATTGAAAATTTACGTTTTCTAACGTAATCATATCATTGCATTAAGCCATTAAGATTTTTCCAAGTAGCTCGAATCATAAGAATGGCAATTATAATTACGCGATAATTTTTTTAGCTAATGATAATTGATGACACGCGGAAAACGAACGAGTATACCGCATATGGACGCTTTTTCGAAAGCTTAGCCGGCAGGGTTTCCTTTCGCGTTTGTCGGGGCGATAAAATTATTTATCGAGTTTATATACCGAGAACGAGGAAATGCGAGACGCGATAAGGGCTGCCTTTTTCTACCAAGATCCAGCGTTGCGTAACTTGTGGTGGATAACGCGAATCAACATTTTTTTTCTTTCGTTTCTATTGTAATCTACTGCGCGTGGATTCAAAAATAGTCTGCAAATAACAGTGCACGAGTTAAAATTAGACAAATAATTTAACTTGGTGCAAAATGAGTTGAGTTGTAGTATTTATAGTTTTAACTCTGGTAAACAATAACTTATCCGAGTTGAAAAAATATGAGGTATAATTTTGAAAAATTTTCGGATACGTTTGAAAATGTATTATAAACTTGTAAGTAAAAACTGTCATATACAGAAAAACACAAATTGTATTGTTACCTTAACTTCACATTTTTTAGGTTTGAAATTAACAATAATTCCTGAATATTTTTTTTTGTAATGAAGAATTGTAAATAAAATCTACTTAATTTAATAAATCGCCATGAATTTTAAAAATCGTGTCCTAGATACCATAATATATCATATCTTTCAATTTTGAAAAATAGATATTTATGCTACAAGGGAGGAATGGAATGATTCTACGAGCGAGCATTTGGGCACGAGCGGCAGCGAGTGCGCAAGCGCGCGAGCTGAATCACATTCCTCCCATGTAACATACAATATTTTTTTCCATGTATGTGTAGGAGTGGCTGTTTACGATGAAACACGTGACGCAGGCCTCTTTCCGGGAAGTCATAAAATCAGCGAGAGAATTCTTCTTTGTTCCCCGCTATCCGGGATAAAAGTCTTTTATCCCGGATAGCAGGGAACAAAGAAGAATTCTTTCGCTGATTTTATGGCTACTCGGAAAGAGGGCTGTGTTCACGCGATTCATCGTAAAAAAGCGAGCATTCCAACACATACATGGAAGAAAAAATTTTATTCACTTGAAAATTCAAAAATGCAAAGTAAAAAAAATGTCAAAATTTTGTTAAGTACTTTTTGAATAATTTAGATGATTTCGATAAGTTTTCATACAGTCAAGGAAATTTTAAGACATTCAAGTTGTTAACATATTTTCATCACATTTGAAATAACTATTTAAAAATGATAATAAAATGCTGCTTTCAAAAAATAAAAATGTTTTTCTATTACTATTAGTTATGATTAAAATTTCTCATTACTTATTCCAAATTTTTCAAGTTTCTTGTTTTACTTTTTAAATGTTCTTTTCACATTTAAAAATTTGAATATTTTGGAGAATTATTTATAATTTTTCTTAGGCGTGGTATCATTTTTAGATTTATATCATAGACCAACAAAATTTTCAATTGGAATCATAATTCGAAAAAGTTAAACGTTTTTTGAACGATAAATCAATCATATTTTTCAAAACTATTACAAGTTTTGATAAATTTTGTTAAAACATGTTTATTACGATTTAAAAAGAGTGTTTTAATGTGCTTAAAGATAATTAAAATGTATATTAAAATTCCGAGTACTTTTCCAATAGTTTTTGCGAATTTTCAAAAAGTAGATAAGTCAGTTCTTTCATAATTTGAAACATTTTTCTAAAAAATATAAGAAAATGATAACAAACTCCAAAAAATTTCCAAAAATCTGAAAATTAGGGGAGATCGGGAGGTTTTGAGACGGGCTTGGTTTTCGGACCAAGCATGTGATAAAAAAAAATTTTTTTTGCCCATAAAGTTATTTAAATTGTGAGTCAATGCAATTAACACATATTAAGACTTATTTGTGCAAATTTTGAAAATCTTTTTAAGTTTTGTCCATCTGGCATAAAGTTGTTTTTTCTGGATTTCTAAAACATTCGGGGGGTTATGAGACACGCTCTTATATAAAGACAAAATGGCATATTTTTATCAAAAGTTTTTATTTTCATCTTGAAAAATGAATGCTCTGTGGTTTACAATGTTATTTTCAGTTGAAAACGTTTAGAGGAAAGAAAGCAAATGACAAAAAATTTTTCGAGCAAAATTGAGATTAATCGGATTCACAATGGACGCAGGTGTAATATCCGGCTTTTAAATTGGCACATTTCAAGTGGACAGGTCTATCGCAGACAGGTCTATCGCAAATATTACAGTGAATTGCAGCTATAGAATACGATGTTAGGTTGAAATATTACAAAAATCGCATGTCTCATAACCCCCCGATAACGTTGTCTCACAACCCCCCCAATTGCAATGTTTTTAATATGGCCCTCTTTTCATTGATACGTTTGATGTTTCGGCAAAATTCTTTTTGTGAGTTAAAAGGCTATTCGCCAACCGATATTTTGAATATGCGAACTCTTATGAACAGCTTGTTAAACCAAGTGAAAATACTGCAAACACAAACGTTCAACTAAACTTCCGAACACACAATTGAGAGTCATGGTCTGGACAGACACAAAGATTCCGCTTGAACTAAACATTTGCCTTATAAAAACGAGGATTAAAGTCTAACAAGAAGGTTTAGCAGCCGCTTTCCAGATTTCGCGCTGTCCATTTAAGTTTTTTTAACCTATCTCACGACCCCCCGTGTCTCATAACCTCCCGGTCTCCCCTACAATAAAGTATTGAAAATTTTGATAAACTTACTGCGTTTTCCAAGTATTTAAAAATTTTCAAAATATCCTAGTAAACGAAAGTTATTTATAAAAGACTGAGAATGAAAAAATTTATGAAACTTGAAAATTTCTGTATTTCTCGAAAATAAAATATACATATAAAGTATTTTTTCCAAGCAATTCCCTACTATTCACAAATTAACATTCACGAAAATCTACTCAATTAGGATGTTGCATCAATTTTTTTTTATTGCTGATATCGTTAGTTAATAAAAAAATATCAGACACGTGTTTTTTCTTTTTGTCATATCTCAAAAATTGACGTAAGCTATAACAAAGTGACGTCATTTTCATGCTCAGTATTATACGGAATTTAAAATTCACATATCCTCTAAAATAATCATTTTTCAAAGAAACAAAAAAATACGTATCGATTTTTTTTCTCGAAAATAATAAATTCATATCTTGCTAAATTTATTTTTTTTTCCATGCAACTTCCCAATTCCCTGAAGAATCATCAAAAAGTGCATCATCGCACAATTGGTCTAATCTTATCTCAAACTTATCACAAACAATTCTTTTTATTTAATGTTACCTTCAATTATAAATAGTTCCATGAAAAGTTTCACTCTAGAAAATCTTCAAAAATTATTCTAACCTCCTGAAATTCCAGAAAACTAGAACGTTCTGGCACTATTTTAGAGTCGAATAACAACTATAGAATCTACGTATGTACTCCAACTTTTTCTTCAATTTCAAGATACACTTTTAATAGTACAGAACAAAAACAAAACCACCTTATAATCCCCGCAAAACATCACGCCGCGAGTGGAATAATCCATCGCGAAACAAGAGACTCGGGGACGCAGGGAAAAAGCGTAGTAAAACGCGAGTGGTTGATCGTTTCAAACGATCGATTCGTTTAAAGATCGCCCATGGAATGTTAAGTGGACGATGGCGATCTCTGAGACACAGCAGACGCGACTGTTTTTCAATTATCATCACTCGATTTTCAAACTATAACAGGAATCAAAACAAAAAAGAAAACGAAAATTCACATGCAGCATAAAACATGTTCTTTACTAAACACAACTTATTCTTTCACAGAATTTTCTTTACTCGTTGCATAAAACTGGACAAAGAACGTCATGAAATCCCACGACGAATGTGCTTCGATCAATTTTTTTTTTTAATTATAGTAAGTGTTGTAAAAGGGGTCCAGGAAACACAATCCAACAAATAATAAAACACAAACGTCCAATTGTAAATAGTTTATGAAAAATACGTTCGTTCAATTCAGTACATCTGCCACGACAAATAGGCGATCTTAGACTGGGCCCAAAAACAAAAACGCCCCGGCAGCATTTATTTTTAACTTGTCCTCTTGGGGTCCCAATGACGCGGATTAAGACGTATCACAACAGTAAGTAATAATTATTATTTTTTAATTCATTTTAATTTATTATTCACATTTCTCCGGCAAACGCCAATTTTCGACGCAAAAAATTAACCCCAAATAACCAGTTTTCTTTAAAAAATTCGAGAAAAAATAGAATACATGTCAACTTTCGAAAATTAACAAGTAAACGACTATTTTTTAACCAAACCCTAAACTTTAAACGTCGTTAAATCTTTGGTTTCAAAGAACTTTAATCTTTAAATTCGATAATTCATCCGTTTAACCTAACCTCCTCTTTTCTAGACAAGTTACATAAAATACTATCATATGGGCTACAATAACTATTATGTATGTCATCATATAGGTGTCAAACATGATTTCGAATGGATTTTAATCGTCTTGGACGATACTTGGCCATATCTATATGATCACATACAAAAAAGTTATTCCTGGGTAATAAATCCGAGGGAACGACACGTCCGACATTCCTTATGAGAAGTATCGTGATTTCACCGCCGGGTTTTATGTCCCGAGTCAATATCGCCACCAATTACGGGGCCCTGAGGAAAAGGAAAAGATCCGGCAATGGCACTTGGGCGATGATTTCTACTTTTCTCCGAATGTCTCGCGACATTTTCACGACGACTTTTCTCCGACGCGATCTCACTGTGGCCAAAGTCAGCGTGATGCCTTTTTACGCTTTCTTTAGGATTACGAGTCGCTCAATAGAAGATTTTAAAGAAGCACATTGTGTAGAAAAACGATTCAATGCATAAATATAAATATAGAGTAGGAAAAGTTCTATAATTAACATGCTAGAATATAAATGTTGAGTTATAAATTTTCGTGAAGCCGAAATAAACGTTGTCTACAAGCTGAATAAACTACTATTTATTTATGATCAATAATGACTAACAGTATTTTTTCTCGTGAACTTTAGAAGTAACGAATGAAGTTGAAATCGTAAAGTCTGTTAGTGTTATTTTTGGATTGAAAGATTCGAAAATTTTTGAGTTTTAATTTGTAGTTTCAAAAAAAAAAGTATTCAATTTTATGCAAAAAATGAGCTTTTTAAACCTCTTATATTTCACGCGAATCCTTGAAGCAAAATAACTGCATCGACACGAAACGAATATATCTCAATCAGACGCCAAATCAACCTAAATTGAGGACCTCAATTAAACACCATCGGACGAAATCTGGCTACTTGAACCGCGACGAATTCATCACACAAAAAATATGCCAAAGATGTAACAAACATTTCATATGTAAGATTCAATTACATCCAAGACTTCTTAGGCACGTGAGTCATTCCATTCCTGCATGAGTTCATTAAATTAAGCGAATGAAATTCTATATCAAACAGTTATAATGTGAGTAAGACATGAGAAAATTTGATACTCGGACTCAAATTCTCGGACCAGAAAGCGTGCCAAGTACACAAAACTCTTTGATCGAAACCGTACACGTTTCTCCGTAAGAATGCTTGTTAAATTAACATTAACCAGCTAACTCTTCTACAGTTTTTTTCGAAATTGTTTTTTTAACGATTTTTTCATAATTCATAAACTTATTGAAAGAGTAAATATTATTACTTGTATGTTTAAGGAGAAAAAATGTTGGTGCCACAACAATATATCCATTCATGCAACAAATATCATGTACGAAGTTATTGTTTACTACAGGTCATATAGTTGTGGCAACAAAATTATTTTCTCTGGGTCTACGAATCCTTTAAGTTACATAATGAGAATATTGCACTTATATGGATTCCATATTCCTTTTATTGCTATTCATTGCAACGTGAACTCAGTAAAAGCGATGATACGTAAATCATTAGAGGTGAATCTTCTCATGTTCTCGTAGATACCGTTGTATGATTTTATGGATTCTTGGTTAAAAATACATGACGTAAACAAGTTGAATTTCCTGTAAGTTCGCGTAAGATATGTCACAGGAGAACAAATCCGAATAACTAGGAGTAAGATAAGCACAACCTTGCATTTTTATTCAGCATTCAAAAGTTCGAAATTCTTCAGATTTTCAAATTTTTCTTATTGGAATATAAACATTAATTATATAAACATTAAAAATTTTTTATTTGAGTTCTCAGATGTCGAAAGTTAAAATTCTGGAAGTTTATTTTTTCTTTAGTTGTGGAGATTGTGGTTTGCATTTTTGATTTCAAAAATTGTGAAATTCATTTTTTATCGAGTTAAATTAATTAAAATAATCATTGCTTTCATGAAATTTTAAGATTCTAAAACCACAGACTTGTGGATTTTCATTAAAAGTAATGTGCTAGGTTTTAGAGGTTTAAAAATGTTAAAAACCATGAACAAAATACTTGAAAATATTCCTACTTTCAAAAATGTTATCTTATGTTATACATAAATTCTGTAAAACGAGATTACTATTGATAAATAAAATAAGTGAAAATAACTGTCTGACAAATTTATTAACTGAATAAACACTTAAATCAACTGTTCAACAACTGAAATCAACTACTATAACAGTCATTGAAGTTCACTGTTTCAAACAGTAAAATTTCAACTGTTTCAGATTTAGAGAATAAAAATTCCCGAGTAAAAAAATGAAAAGTATACCAAAAATTACCAAATTCAATATAAAGAAAAATATTTTTCTATGCTCTGTTCATTCGTATTTAGTAAATAAGCGAAAAATTGATCACTCAAAGCCAAATTATTTTTTTGTTAATCTTATCAATCAATATTTCGGCCTCTGTATCGTGCCCTCTTCAGGATTTCTATAAATGATTCTAAAAATACATATTTTATAATAACAATCTTTTTCCTTAAAACACTTCTTTTAAATCAAAAAACATTTGTTTACTTACGAACTAATATAAATCAATGAAAATCAAAATTCTTTTCCTCTCTCTCGCATTGAAGCCGATACGTTATCATTTGATTAAAAACGATCGTTGTCAATTATTTCAAACAATTATAGTCATCGTCGTAAATGCATTTTACATTTTCCCTCCAAAATTGAAGACGTGTAAGTCACCACTATTGATTTCAAAATGGAATATAAATCAAACGTGTCGCATGAGGTATCGACGACAACTGACAATCAGTAAACTAAAACTCGAATATATAATCAACCGTTTATCAAAAATCATAAACACATTGAGGGTCATAATAAATCCATTCTTCAAACGTTTTTTATAAAATACATAAATACCCATCGTAAATTGGATTTAAGCTTTTCGTATCCTCCTGTTTATTGAGTGTTCTATCAGTCTTTTTTTATGAAAATCATCTCTGAAATATTCCTTTTAAAATAATTCGATTCTCTATCTAAAATTTCTACATTTTTCCAATCAAAATCGTGATCCATTTTCAATCTGTGTTCAGATAAGACATTTAGACTAGAAGACGCTAATCTAATATTCCTCTCATATTCATTTACTCTCGTTCTAAGATTCTTTTTAGTTTGGCCAATATAGCAGAAACTACAATTTTTACATTTAATTTCATAAACCACACATTGTTGATGGAGAAAATCCATCTTCTCTTCACCCCTTTTTATAATGACATTATTTAATTTATTCTCCGTTTTACTAATTATCTCAACGTCAAATTTATTAGAAATCTTTTTAATTTTGTATCTAATTCTTAATATAAGGTAAAATCAATTTCTTCTTTCCTTCAGAATTATTAATAAAGTTTTTCTTAGTTAAGTTATTATAATTAAGTTTCTTGAAATAATCCACTCTTCTTTTAATATGTTTATCAATAAAATAGATTGGGTAATTTTTCATTTTCAAAATATTTTTGATTGTTTCAAAATTTTTAGAGTGGAATTCCTTATCTGCCCATTTCCAATAAAATGTAATTGGTACATTGAAAAATATACCAAATCTACCAAAAGTAGACCTTGGTATACTTTTAGAGACCGATCGAGTTTTGCAAAAGTATACGAAAGTCTACGATTTGTATACTTTCGGATACTTCGAAAAAAAAGTAACCTCAAGTATACGATTCATAGACCTCAGGAGATTTTTATATGACTTGTCTCCCAGAGTCTACATTTCGTATACTTTGGTATACTTTTTGTAATCAACATTGGTACATTAGTATCCTAAAGTCACCCAACGGTATACTTTCGTAGATCGATTGGTATACTTTTATAGACAACGTCAACTTTTGACATACTTTGGTATACTTTGGAAGACTAAAGTAACAAATTAGTATACTTTTTCTTGATTCTCAGGATTTGCACTCACTGGTATAAATGTATAAACCATTAATTCCGTTGATTTGTTTGAAAAATGTTGACAAAAGCACGAGGGTGAATGATGCTGGAGCTAGTTTTTCTAAAAAACGATTTGCCATGTAAGACCGCGGCCCGTAATTGAATATTTAAGCACGGCCTTGGATGACTCGGATCATCTATTGTTATAGTAAGAAAATGTGCATGACTCGGCGAGATCTCGCCGCGACCTTGCGCGCTCTTGACCGTATAATTTCGTCCCGAGTACAGAGGTCGCCCGGGGGATCATTAATTTCTCACCGCGCGTTATTTATGGGACGACGATTCCGGGACATTTGTTGGGCATAATGCGCCGAGCTCGAAAGCAAAAAGTGCCGCTCGTGATTATGTACACGCGCGATAATGCATCAAAACGCGCGTTAATTGAAGATGCTCGAGCCGAATCGTGTAACGCGCGCGCTCGCAGCGAACCTTCGCCTTATCTCGCGCGAGCAGAACGATCTTCGAGCGATAAATGAAACATCCTTCGCAGAATGCTTCTTCATTTCGTCGCCTCATCTTGAAAATATCGCGAGTTTATAGCGAGGGTTTTTCGGAAGAACGTATTAAAAAGAATTTCAAATGTTTTTGAATACTGTTTTAAAACTACCATTTACTCCAGTTCAGCCATTCATTAAAACCTACCACCTTCAACGATAAAAATAGTTAGAAGTTTCAAGCTCATCTATACCAAACGAGAATAATTGAGTCAACGATTTGTTTCGTCCAAACTAATTTTTCTCCCGCGTGGGTCGTAAATTATGTTTTTCAATGCCACTCTGGAAAATGGCATTTGCTTTCCCAAGGCCCAGTGTAAAATCGTCTGGATGCAAATCCATCGTCGTGAACGATCCCGAGATTTCGCGAGGGGTGTCGAAACGAAGCAACAAAACGCGCGGCGATCATCGATCTTGGAGAAGATCCCGCGGGCCCTGAATGCGCGGCGAGAACAGATCTATCGACTGGAAAGGCCATAATGGCCTTTTAGAGCCGAGAACTGTATCCATTATCGCGCGGCCGTATCTGGACGCTATTTATATTTCTAGGCGGGTTTAATGGCCTCGAATCACTCCTGAATTAATAAAGGAAAATAATGATAATGGCGATAATAAAAATAATCAAGAGCCACGGCAGCCGAGCTCGTTTGACACACGATGAGCGACTCGAAAGAGTCACGCAGGAGGCGAGTAGTATTAGTCATATAACTCGAGTTGCAATTATTGAAACGCGTATCTCATCGCGAGCTCTTCAAGTAAACGTCACGAGCGGGTACATCGAGAAAACGACGTTCTTGGCACATTTACGGTCGAAAAAAAAATCAACCTTATATTGTGTTCGATTCACGATTAGTTCGATCCGGCACTCTCTCACGATCAGATCTCGAAATACACTTGAGTCTCGCTTGAATTCATAGCGAGAGGATTCACTCGATCTAAATGAAATCATTCAGGGACGAAAGTTCCGACCCACACTGAGAGAAACGTTTATTTACAGTAAGTATGCTGTCGAATTTCGTGTTTGTCAGGAATATTTATTATCATTCAAGAAATTTTCTATAATTGTCTATAATAAATTACTAAAAAATAGGGTCGGGCTCAAAAAATACGAAATCGTATTGATTTTTATTTTATCATTCCAAGTTCAAATATTACAATCCCTTTTTCTACATGCATAAAAATATAGAGTATCATCAAGAGGTCAGAATCTCGAAGGATGATTCTTGCGATGCAATATTTAAACAATTTAATTATACACTTGTTAGTTACTACGCCTATTCGCGTCAAGCGAATTGTTAGAAAATCACTCACCATTATTCATCCATATTCTAAACAACGTCCACAATAAATGTGACAAGAATGCACTCAAATAAAAATGAATGATTTGCATGTTTCGTCACTGAGAAAACATGTCTTCAACTCAATAAGAATGCAAATTCCCTCGCTTTCGGTCCAAACTCCGCAAACTTGAAACAAGTTATGCACAAACTACTAAAAAATGCATTACTACAAATTGATTACACGTCCGCTAATTTAATAATCATCTTCTATACGGGTATTTCAGATGACGTTGACATTCAAGTTCCCAGTTTGTACAACTTTCCCTTCAATTTATATCTATGTAGCCTACGTAATAAATATCACATTCACGAGAAAAATGAATGATAACGAGAAATTTTGATGTAGCAAATGTTTCAGCGTCTTTTCATGAAATGTAAGTTCTTGGTTATGTATCATGGAAAGGTGGAAAAACGTTTGCTTGGAGATAGTTCTCCATTGGGAACTACAGGGTGCGCCACCAAAATCCGGACAAATTCAACAAAAAATTCATTACAAATATTTGTCATGAATAAATTTATTTAAAAAAAAACCTTTTCAC
>JAPYZL010098491.1:1789-14338 GCA_030522825.1 Platygaster orseoliae
TCACTTGATTTATTATTGTACACATTGAAAGCAATATTAGATAATTTTTTCAGCCGATATGAAATCAGCCGGATTTTCGTTCACCAGCTCTTGGACTATAACAGATTTTCACAAAATGTTCGATTTACTCGAAAATCAAATTTTACTCAAATGATTTTAAAACTACACGACAAACATTCTTTTTTAAAGAATGTAGGACTTTCACATTTCATTTTATTAAGTCGGTAAATCTGTATCATGAAGGAAAGTGATAAATAAATATTACATATTTTTGATACATAGCAATAACTTTTTTAACTTTGGACTGTCATAATGATGATTTGAACGCAATTCAATACTGCTATATTAAAACTACGCATTGAACTATTTTCAAAACCTTTTTCGTTCTTGAATTTTTCTTATTTCTGGCCTTTCTGCTTTCTCTCATTTCGTTCTTAAATCGATGAGAAAAGTTTACCCTCGAATTTCATTATTGCTTAAATCAAGAAGCATAATAATGTTCCTTTTTCTAACCGAACTAACCTATTTGATAATTTTTTAACGATCTGCCATTAAGAAATTCATGTGTGTCTACTAACAAATATAGAATCTTATAATGAAAGAGGTTCTTATATCTTATGAATTATCCAATTATTTTATCATAATAATGAAAGAATGAAAGATAATGAAATAATTCGTAATTCATTATCTGATAATGAAGAATAGTATATGATAATGAAAGAATTCATGTAACTATTCAAAATAATATAGATTTATTTAACACAGTCAGCGAGGTTTAAACAAAGTCATCAACAACGCTGTTCTCAATGACAGCTCACTTGATTTGGTATTTCCATCATTTCGTGCAGTGATGCATCTCGTTTGAATTAAATTCCGTGAAAATTGTGTTGCCGCGGTTTGCCGTAATTCGCCAACTGTTGCGAATGGCTTTGGCGATTAGCTGGCGCGATAATAAACTCGGGCGGAAACTTACGCGATCGTAATCGCCGGGTTAAATTGACGTACGACGCTAATCATCGGCCACGGCAATTTGGGCCATTATTGCGAAAATTCGGAGCCGGAGGCGGTGGTGGCATTTAGGGAAAACGTGCCCGCGACTTGGCGGAATTTCGTGAATCCGTGAAACTTGGCAACGAGCGAAACCGCGTTTCTGTCGAACACGTCCCAGCCTGCCAATTACTTCTGTCCCAATTGTCACTCCTTATTTTACGCGTCCCCGAAATGAGAACGAAAAACGTCCGTCACGTCACGAAAATTCGAGAAGTTTGCGCGTTCGAGTACTTACCCACGTCATACATGAGAAAAAAATGTATTGTATAACCGGAAGAATTGATAACTGAACCAGATGAGTAGGCAGAAAAGGGTTTTAGAGGTTCGAATGTTTTCCGAATTTGAACAAAACTTATTATTATTATATGTTGAAGTGGAAGATGATTATGTTGATGATTGATTATTGATTATGATAACTGATTATGTATGAAAAAAATGGTTTTGAACCGAATTCCAATAACAAATGGTTGGCAAGAATAACGTGGAAAATAAAGATTTGAAAAATTGTTGTAAATTAGTGGTCAATAAAAAAAAATGAGAATCTACGAAAATCCTAAAAATCTTAACATCGAACTGTAGAAATGTGGATAGAGATTCATAAAAATATTAAAAATGTTTCTGAATTATAAAAACTTCAGAAGAATAGAGAAAGTTTTACGATTCTATGAATGTACTTTTTTTTTTTTGTAAACAGATATTCACAATCTTCAAAACTCTGCATTCTAGAGCAATACATTGTAAAAATGTTTATATGAATGTATAGAAATACTATAAATATATGAAAATCGGGAAAGTTTTTTCAAAATATGATGAATTCTGAAAAAATACGAAATTAAAAGATATCAATGAAAGAGTTCGAAGGTGTGTGGATGTATTTTTCCGATAAATCTGTGGAATCCCTGAAAATCGATAAAAATTTTCATGTCAGAATATCAGAGTCATAGAAATAATATAGCTATTTTCAAAAATAATAAATATTTATAAAAATACTAAGAAATCTTTCAAAGTATCAATTATACACAAAACATGCAAGAAATACTTAAACTATTTTAATTTCTGTAATATGTAGAGAGATATTTTTCTCGAAAATTTTTTTTAATTTTGGAGCTTCGAACATATAACATCATTGAAGTAAACTATATAGAGAACCCAGAAAATTCATCACATTGTATAAATATTAATAAGTATGAAAAGAAGTACTGAAAATTTATGCAAAAAATGCTATTTTCTGGAAAGTCGATGATTATAATGAAAATTTTTTTAGTTGACGAAACAATAGCATCGATTCATAAAAATTTGTGGAAATACTAGAAATTTTCATTTGGAAAAAATTTTTTTGAAATTCCGTTGCGTCGAAAACACTGTGTAATGTTCTTTAATTTTTCGAAATTCAAAAAATATTATCTCTCGTGCATCACTGATAATCTTGACTGTTTCGATAAAAATATGTCAATTTCGAAAATTCCGAAGAATCAAAATTAATAGACTACTTCCGTGATCTTCAAGTATTCTGAAAAATTTGGGAAATTCCTAAGATTTTTATCAGGAATTTCGAATTATACGTCTAACACTAAAAATTGATAGTTTTAATTTTTAGAAAATCAATAAATATTCCATCGTACAGAGATTGCTAATAATTTTGAGAATCACTAAAAAGTATTGAAAAATTTTCAACAATTTAAAAAAAAACCGTTGAAATTCGAAGTTTTATAAATTTTTAGAATCCTCTCCATTAAAAATTTTTTTTCTAACGAAAATCGACGATAATTTTGAAAATTTTCATAAACATCTGAAATTTTTCAAAATTAAAAAAAATTGAAAATCGAATAAAATTTCAGGCTCGTGAAAAATTCTTTATAATTATAGGATTTTGTAGGATTTGAAGAAAGGTTAGTGATTTTTTGATCCATTTTAACCAAAAAAAAAAAAAAAATTAATAGGAAATACACTTCCTGAAAAGATGCACTTGAAATTCTAATAAGTAACGTATATCAACCACAACCACTGTTAATTCATTTATATGTGTAATAATATATTTTGAAAGTCCTTAAAATGACTGATTTACTGTAATAAAAAAAGCACACCTCAAGGAAAAGTTATGCTCCATTTTCACATAGGTCATTTTTTTATGAATTTTTTGTCGAGAAATAGTATCGAATCAGTTGAAAATGACGTTGCGATATATTGAAAGATTTTTCATACATTATAATGAATGAAAAAGTGTTTCTTCATAAGAAATCATACCCGCAGCAGCTTTTAACTTTTTCAAAAAATCGCAGAAGTTGCATTATATAAAAACTGGTTAACAGTTTTATAAACGAAGTTTCTACTTTGTCCATGTCTGAAGTAAGCTTTTGACGTAAAGAATCAAAACTTTGATCATGAACAGTGTCGCGTTGTCGTTCAGGAAATAAATGTAATGAAGAAGTTGGCAGTCCATTAATGAAGGTGATTTCGCTTGAAACGTGTTTCGTGTTGAGCGTGTTTACCGAACGAAACTCAAATTAGGTATCGCGGACCCTCGGGAAATGCTGGGACGAATTTTCGATTCAACTCGAAAATTCGCTAAGACTCATTACCAAATACACTTTGGGCCAATTAATTATTCACTCTGTCGTTTCTTCATACCTGAAAAAGGTTGCCGAGATTTTCTACCCAACTTCCGACGATTAATGTTTTGTTACCTTGTGAAAACCTTGTGAAAAAAAACCTGCTTATCGTGGAGTGCATTAAATAAAAACTTTAGCATCACCTGTTTCCATAAGGTCTACTTCATTATGAAGTTGGAAGGTAACGCTTTTTTTATGACAAGCACTTTGGCATCGCGTAGTTTATAATTTTTTCAAGGTTTTCAGAAGCTTCTTTTCTTCGAGATGGAATAATGAAAATAGTATGTATCATTTATTATCCAAATCGTTAAAAAATGAAAGATATGTTCTGGTGAGAAAACAAGGATTTGAAAACAACAAATTATGAATTTGTTGAATTATTATAATTGAAATGATTGGAAATTGGACAAAATACTTAGGATCTAAAAAACTACGAATTCGAGAGTGAGAAATAGTGAAAAATAGACATAGGAATGTGTAGAAATACAAGAAGTCTATGAAAATTGTGAGAAATGATTTAAATCCTATGAATTCTGAAAAAATACGAAACTGCAGAATATCATTGGAATAGTTTGAAGTAATATTGTTGTGTTTTTCATAGAAATCTATGAAATTCCTCAAAATCGATGGAAATTTTATTTAAAAATTATTAAATTTTCATTAATTAAATATCAATCTATGAAGTACTAAAAATCTTTCAATTATAAAATGTATGTTGAGGTATTTATTATGAATATGTTTTTTATTTTGCAATTTAGAAAATACAACTGAAAAAACTTATACAAAGAATCATAAATATACCAGGAAAATCATAATATTTATTGTTTGAACAGTAAAAAAGTACGAAAAAAACTACTGAAAATTCATGAAAAAATTTTCTTCCCTTAATAGTGAATAACAGTAATTTTAATTTTTTTAATTTTTCATACGAAGTATCAAGTTAAAAAAATCTGTAGATTTATCGATGAAAGTATTCGAATTTCTTTTTCAGGAGACAATTTTGGAAATTCTGTCATATTACGATAACTGTGTAACATTCTTGAAATTACGAAAAATCGAAAAATATTTAATCTCCAGTTAATTGCTGATAATCTGAAATGTTTTCATACAAATTTTATAAATTTCAAATCATACAAATCATATAGCAACTTACAAATATACTTGAAATTTTTTTAAATACTAATTTTTTATTCAAATTTTTATGAATAAAAAAAATGTTACAAATACCAGAAATATTTTAATGATAAGGAAATAAGTAGATGTAGTTTTAAAAAAATTTTTTTTTATTTTCAAACTTAGAACATTCAGTTGAAGAAACCTATACAGAGAACCAGTAATATAACAGGAAGTTTGAAACATTTTATGAATAGTAAAATTGTGCTAAAAAAGGACTAAAAAACTTTACGAAAAATGCGTAAATACTGAACATTCAGTATTAATTTTTGAAATTATTGGAATTTTCAACACTATAGCATCAAATTTAAAAAAACTGTAGAGCTATCTATGAAAGAATTAGTATTTTTTTTTTTTTTAAGAAAGTTTTAATAATTCTGTCATTTCGCAAAAACTATGTAATATTCTCCAAATTTAAAAAAATCGAAAAATTTGTAATCTGTTTTTTTTTTTTTTTTTTTTTTGTAAAGCTATTGATGATCAGGACTGTTCCGATAAAAATTTTGAAATTTGAATATCACGAAAAATGAAAAATAATGTGTTGTTTTGAGATATCTGTCGATTCATGTGAATTAATATTTCAAGCATTGTCAGAGTAAAACTGAGGTGAGTGAAGCGATATGAGACAACTGTCATTTCCCTCGTTATAGGTTCGAGCCCCTCGTACTTAACGCCTTGTAACGCGTCTGCGTCTTCAATTGTTAAGCACGTACTTTCTTGAACAATGCATTTCTACTGCATAATTGCGCCACGTTCGTCTTCCAACGAGTTGACTCAATGCCGAAGGCTAAAACTAATTTTCTGATGAAACTTTGAGGTTCGTCTTTCCAACCCGTATTTCCACTCAAGGCTGGCATTCCAACAAAAATAAGAAACTCTTCCTTATTCAAGGAATTTCTCACATTGTTTGGAAATTTTATTGAAATTTTATTGATCAAAAAAGCGAATAATTACGGATCTTATTTTAGATTATGAATCCAACTTAAACGGTACTTTTTAGGTTGGGGTTCAAGTTCCTGTCATTTTTTAAAGGAAGGGGGAAGAACGTCTAAATTTTTTTTCAACATAAGCATAAAAAAAATTTTTTTTATTGTAACACTTTCTTAATATTCCCGAGTATTAGGACATTACAAAATTAATTTACAAAATTACGTTTGCACTTGTATAAATACATAATATCCATGAAATGAATTCAAAAACTTTTTTCAATATGAAAGTTTTACCGGAGACCACGACTCGATAACGATTTTTGACAAAAACTCCATGTGCAAACATTCACTTAAACGTGGCTATTTCTCCATTATTTTTATTCAAAAAATATACCTTTTGAACAAAACACATTTCGTTGCTTTTTTTCACTGAATACAGAGTACCTCTCGAAAACAAAAAAATAAAGAAATAAATAAATAAATACAATACTATTGATAACAGAAGCGAGCGTTTTAGTCTCTCGAATTCTAGTGTTCCTCGTGAGCGCTTTTAGAAATACTGCGATATTTATTTTCATCAAGCTTCACTTGGTATATACAGGGTGGTTTAGTTTGACCGGACTATATTTTAACCAAATTTTTTTCATATTTTTCTGAATCAAAAAGTCCTGGGCCACTTTTCATAAAACTCAAAAACAAAAAAGTTATTCAAGTTTAAAATTTAAACAATAAATGCACTTTTTCGAGGAGTGGGGATAAAAACCGCAAACCAAACTTTATTCAAATTTTCTTCATATTTTTCTGAGTAAAAAAGTCCTTTGCCACTTTTTAAAATACTCAAAATCAAAAAAGATATTCGAGTTGGTAGTTTCGACCAATCAGATTTCTCAAATTTCAAACTCGAATATCTTTTTAGATTTTGAGTTTTGTAAAAAGTGGCAAAAGACTTTTTTACTCAGAAAAATATGAAGAAAATTTGGGTAAAATTTGGTTTGCGGTTTTTATCCCCACTCCTCGAAAAAGTGCATTTATTGTTTCAATTTTAAACTTGAATAACTTTTTTGTTTTTGAGTTTTGTGAAAAGTGGCAGAGGCCTTTTCGATTCAGAAAAATATGAAAAAAATTTGGTTAAAATATCGTCCGGTCAAACTGGACCACCCTGTATAAAAATTCCTGCATGCCCGAGAATCTCGTATAAGGAACATTGGGGACAATTCATGTGGCAAAGTAAAATAATAATTGGCTGATAAAAAATTTTGTTGTTCATGCCAGCGTGTACGATTAAATTGTTACTTGTAATTTATGCAAGCGATGAAAAGGTGCTGTGCATACTAATTTTTACCATCGATATAAAAAGCTCGGGTAATTATTCGAGAGTAAAAATAATGGGAAATTTTTAACGGGGAATCCGCGGAAAGTTGAGCGTTTAAACCCAGAACTATGAATGTATTTTTCATTTAAATTGAATGAATAATGTAACATTATGATATAATCAATTTGTTTCCTTGAATTTCTTTATTGTATACATTCTTTGAATCATAGGTACGATGTTTATTAGATTCCGAAATAAAAAAAGTTCATGACTATTATTTCTGTAACATTATTTCTGTTTTGTCATTGTTCTGTTTACATTTGAAGAAAGATGAATATTTTTATCTTTATTAATACATACGTTCATGCACATTGAGATACTTTAGTATCCAGAAATGCACTTTGAGATAGTAATAAAAGGGTTAATATAATGGAGAATTTATGGAGAGTCTACCTTTGGCAGTTAAAATAACGAACATACTTTTCATAATTAAATTTTTTAAGTGTCTTCCTTTCGAATAAGTATTGTTATTTCTTTTATATTGTCTACGTGTTTATATTTATATTTCATTGATCCATTTGAAAAATTTTGCCATTTTGATTTTTTTATAAGAATGCTATCATTTTCGCCATAATATTCAGAATATTATGTTGATTATCGTTATTTTAATGATATTATTAATATAGATATTATTTATATGAATTGGCTACATAACCAAAGTTTCCTAAAATTTCATCGTTATTAGTAATCAGGCTTTTTTAATGTACTGTATTAATGTGATAATCTGTATCGGATGAATTCAATTTATATTCATTTATCATATTTATCTTATTATAGATTCTGACAGTGTTGGTGAAAAAAATTGCGATTTTTCAAAATTGTTGATAAAAAATTTTTTGTAGTAAAAGCGTTATCAGTCATTTACAATTGGAAAGCTTCAGTACCTCTCACGAAAATTGCTGAAAAACTTCACAAACGCTCACAATTTGATCTTTCTTATTTTGCAAGTAACGGCCTGTTAAATATTGAAAACTTCAAGTTTCTTTTTTCAAATAAATTTGTGTATATATTTGTATGTGCGTATAAAGTTGTATGTATACAGGGTGTCCCAAAGTCAACAATTAATATTTTAGGGGATTATAGTTTGTGAAATTCTAAGATAATTTTTCCTTTGCCATTTTTCACAAAACTCAATAAACACGCTCTTACGAGGAGTAGGAATAGAAACCATTGATGAAAATTTACTGGGATTTTCTCCATATTTTTCTGAGTCGAGAAGTCCTTTGCCACTTTTCACAAAACTCAAATCAAAAAAGATATTCGAGTTGAAAGTTTCAACCAATCAGATTTCTCAGATTTCCAATTCGAATATCTTTTTTGCTTTTGAGTTTTTTGAAAAACTGCAAAGGGCTTTTCTACTCAGAAAAATATGCAACAAATTTTGGTAGATTTTGGTTCATGATTTTCATCCTCAGTCCTCGTACGAACGCGTTTATTGGTTAAATTTCAAACTCTAATATCTTCTTTGATTTTGAGTTTTGCGAAAAATGATAAAGAAAAAATTGTCTTAGAATTTTACAAACTATAAACCCTTGAAATATTAATTGTTGACTTTGGGACACCCTGTATAATGCATCTATGTTTAAAAATTAAGCTTTGTTTGTCTTTTTATAACAATGCTCCTATTTTCGCGATACCATTGACAATAATAATATAAATATGATATTACTAAATTTATATGATTCCATATAAAAATATATGAAATTCATATGGACCTGCTACATAATAAAAATTCGTATAAATAGTTGAATTTTCGAACGTAATTGATTAATTTTATTAATCTCATTATTTATTTTAATAGTTTTGACGAGAAAAAACTGTAATTTCTAAAAACCTTTTACGAAATATTTCTTGCAGTAAAAGCGCTTTCAGTCATGTATAATTGGAAAGCTTCAATGCCTTTCGTGAAAATTGCTAAAAAAACTTGACGAACGTTCACGATTTGATCTTTTTTCCGTTGCAAGTATACTCTTTGTAGAGTCTATATGAATGTACTCGTCGAAAACGTACAGGGCTCGAATGCTAGGAAGGTCGTCAGACTGTGTCATGTTCGAATGAAGTAGAGTCCTCGTGGCGCGTCTTTCATCTTGCCGTCTTTCATCCAGATCTTTGCCGGCTACTTGCTTCTACTTTTCCGACATTGCACTCAAACGGCACCTCGACTCGTGACATCAAGCTGCGAAGAGTTCCGTAACTTGCGTTTTTTACCGTCAATTTCAGGTCCATTGTTGCCGGCTTTTTCTTAATCCGAGGCGTAGCTTGAGCTTCAATTAGCAAAGAGCTGGATTGTTCCGTTAAGGAACAATTAGACGCGTATCCCGGGCACTTGACGTAACATGGTATTGAGATACGAGCTGCTCAGGTATGAGCGAAATGAAGGCATCAAGGGCGGAGTTAACAAAGAGCACTCCCGAGAAATTGAGTCTTCTATCATCCTGTTGCCTCGGCATGACTTACAATATTGCCTCGATCCATAACCCCAATGTTTTATCCACTTTGGAAATCTGTTCGTGTCGGTTTTATGGTGGTTTCAGGTTTCGTTGGTTTTGAGTTTTGTCATTTTTTGACGTCTTCTGCGGTTTACAGAGCGGTATATGAATATGAACGATTTAGGAATTTTCCATGTTCTCTGAAAGCTGATATCAAGTAATAAATTTTATCATATGCTAGCATTCGATCCTAAGTTGAGATTCTCATTGGGAATCTCAATTTCCATATTCTCACAAAATTACTTCTTCCATCAATGTAGCAGTATAATTATATGAAATAAATTAGAAAACTCTCTAACTACGCCTTATCAAATTCTAAGCCTCAATCCAGGAAGTCAATGTTAGAGAAATGTGTAATTCGAATTATCAGAACTTTATCTTTTGTAATTATGGTGTTTGAAAAAATGTTCATGTCAATCAAGGTCATCAAAAGTATTGAAAAAAAAACTCAAGTATTTTCAATCGTTACGATTCGTGAAAAAAAAGTCATTAAGTTCGAAATTTTCAGAGGAAAATAACCTTTTTTATTATCGAGAGTTATTTTACACGAATAAAAAATGAAGACTATGAATTTGAAGGTACAATTTTGTGAGAAGTTTTTTTACGAGCTTTGTATTTGGAAAGTTTTTTTAAGAGAGTAATATTTTAAATCTTAAGAATTTCAGTACCTTGTATAACTCTTACGAATGTTGAAGGATTTGAAGTTTTAACTATCATATGACTATAAATTATCTAAACTGTTGATAAAACTATAAAACTGGCGAAAATTTTAGCTATTATAAACTTTCGATATCCCGTAACAATTACCAACTATTAAGACTGTTAGGCAGTTTAAGCTTTCTTGGGCTTCGAACTGTCAATTGACTTCCAACTATCATCCTTTTCAAGAAACTATTGAATAAGCTGTAAAAACTGTTGAAATTATCGAAGCTGAAAAAAACATTAGACTAGACTGTCGAGCAATCAAAAGTTTTAGAAATTTTAATTTTTTACAAATAAATTGAGAACTCAACAAAATGCACAAGCTTTTCAATTGCAAAAAAATTGTAAGAAATTCTGAAATATTGCCATTAGTGGAAACTGATAGTGTCAAATTACTTCGTTACGAATTCATCCAAGAAAACGCTTTAAAATTTGTATTCGAGCGAAAGCAGTACTTTGCGTCTCTGATCATATGAATGTACGAGCAAAAAGATTTTTTATTATAATTATTTAGTTACATAATATATTATATGTATACTACGTCCACACATAATCATCAAAGCAACAAAAAATATTAACAAAATCAAGTAAATCTTCATTTTTTACTCTGGAAAAACAAGTCAATAATATTCAAAATACATATTAAAACATCTCTTATATTTATTTTCTTCATGTTAGGGATTTTCGAAAAAAAAAATTTTCAATGATCATCAGGAGTTATCAATAACGACGAAGGTAAAAATCGCTACAATAACTACAGAAAATAATAAAAATCTGTTGGAATTTCTTCAGCGTTTCGTATGTCAAAAAATTTTCTGCGTAAGATCTATAATCGATTTCTACAATATTTATCGCCTTTGTTGAATGCTGATGAAAATTGGTAGAAATTTTGGGGAGTTATAATTTGCAATTGATAAACCAATTGATTCGCAGATAAAGCAATTAAAAAAAATATCAAAAAATTGTTTTCAGATACT
This sequence comes from Platygaster orseoliae, assembly GCA_030522825.1. Lineage (NCBI taxonomy): Eukaryota > Metazoa > Arthropoda > Insecta > Hymenoptera > Platygastridae > Platygaster > Platygaster orseoliae. The sequence continues at coordinate 13,091 of JAPYZL010098491.1, forward strand.
AAATCATGATTTTCATCGCCTTTTTCCTCTAAATTGTTGGCTTTTTCATCATGTAATGCACAATTTATGAACTTCTCGTGATGCGATTCCTGATGAAATCATCAGGACCTACGTGAATTTTTGCCTGGCTATTTGATTGCTTATGAAACATGCCGAGCGTATTCGAGAGCGTGTCGAATGAAAATAATGAATCCCTTTGTAATGTCAGGGCGATGATTGAGTTGTTCTGAAATCGATGTAAACGCAGCGTGCGTGATTCGCGTTCTGATTCATGGCCGAAATCCAACGGTGCGTGGGCGGGGTCTGCTACATTTTGATACGAAATTCGATGTCGCTCAACGCGTTCACTAGCCTCGCGTCTCCTCGGGTTCGGAGAAATTAAAATCCAACTGCGCGTCGTACGTCACTCCTCGCGAGAAAAAGAAATGAAATTCAAATTTAAAGGAATAAAATTCTGAACTGTTGAAATAAATAATAAAAGAATCAAATGAAATGAAATATGGTTATATCGTAGTTTAAAAATTTACATCTACTGGCGCGTAGGTAAGAAAAGTGAAAGATTAGAATTATATTAAAAATTATTTCATGTTAACATAATGAAGTAATAATGATTTTTAGTGCAAGTAGGAACTTCAAGAACGAATGGCAAATCATACAAATAATCAATAACAGGATAAGTAACAATGATGAAACATGCGTACTTAAAAAAATTTAGAGAAGGTGAAAAATAATTTTATGTAAGATCTGATAGTTGGTAAATGTCCGTAATTGAGCGTCCGGATTCCATAAGGGCCCAGGCGCGTGACCTTTGCCGAGATAGTACGTAGGAGAGGGGATTCGCGTTGCCAAGGCGCAAGTCTCGGCACGAGTTTAATTGGTCGAGTCATTCTTTACCGCTCCCAACGATACGAAATTTGTAGTTTATTTGTAATATCTTCATTTCTTTATCGATTTTTCAAAAAATATGAACTTAAGATCCAAAACTTTGCTTAAATCACCACGTTGACAAAAATCAAAAACTTTTATTTATTTCGCATACAACAAGTAATAATAAAACGAAAATTTAGCCCGATCGGATTGGTATTGTAGTAATGACGATCAATTTTATGCAAGCGCTAGCTCTGCGCTGCAACGCGCGTCGAGATTTCGTGGAGCACGTGCGACGCCGTGTTGTTCGCGCTAATATGTTGTTAAATAAATGCAGAATAAATTATTTAATATCTTTTAATGTAAGTGTTTTTATATCAT
>JAPYZL010098497.1:0-19459 GCA_030522825.1 Platygaster orseoliae
TTCTTCATTATCTTTTGTGCACCTGTACATCATTGACATATTTTTCAAAGAAGATTTTTTGCTGATGTGATGATGAAAATGATTGACAAAGTGAAGTTTGTTTATACTTGTATTGTAAAATAATTGAAAAAAAACAAATTATTATTATAAACAATAAAGAACAAGGCCAAGATCTAAAATTTAAGTGTTAACATAAACAAATCGAAATTTTGACATAAAAACTGCCCATAAATGAACTGATTCTGTACATCATTACCTGCTGTCAAAGTGCGCGCAGTAACAACGCGCAAGGCAGATTAAGAAAATTCGTTACACCTACAATTTTTATTTCTCCACTCTAAAATTTTGCATGCATATTCATAAACATTCTAAAAAAATGTAAGAAAAAAAAATTGACAAAAAAATAGTTCCAAGTTCGGAAAAAATGAGTCTGTTTATAACAATGCACTATATTGTTGTTAAAAAAAAAACAACGGTAGGTGTGCTATAGTTTTCTGGAAAGCTTGTACACCTAGGCAAAATTTATTAAGGTGCAAAGGGAATATTTTATCTTTAAAACTGTTTTAACAGTTTGCCATAAAAAAAAAGTTTTTTTACAAACTACAAAACTTCGAAAAATCATATTTCAAAAATTTCAAGTACCATATTGAAAAAAAAAAATACGTGTCGATTATTTTCGATCATCTGAAAACAAGAAAAAAAATATTTGGTTGAAAATAAATTTTGACTGCAAATCTCCCATGAAATGACCCATATATAAACATGTCATACATTATGTAGTGGGAAGAGCATCGAATCTATTAGACATCAAATTCGAAAGTTTGACGATCTTTTTTTTTTAGAAATTATTTTTTCATGAACCCCCCCCCCCAATGGTAAATCCTGATAATATGTAATTACTCTAAATTATTACCTGATATGTTATAAAATCGATGGAAGGTAAAAATAAAATTAATAACAAGGTTTCAGTAACATTTTTTCATTCAAGTATTTCTCTACGTGTAACTTTATTCTAAGAAGAAAAAAACTCAGAATTATTAAAATAGATAACATAAGAAAATAATGATAAGAATTCTGGAACTTTTTTCACTAAAACCGACAAAGATCTAATTGAGGTAAAAATCTTAGAAACAAAAATGAGATATCTAATTATTAAAAGATTTCGAAAATTCCATTATCATTATTGCATTAGTTAACTGTACTTTGCTGTTTAAGGATTTTTCTTCATATAAGTTTTGAAAAATTAATGGATATTTTGCATGAAAACTGTAACTCGAAAATTTTATACTGTAAGTTCTTTACATTCAAGATTTTAGTTATTATGATGTCTTCAAGAATTTGCGAAAGTGCCCAATCTGACACACTAAAATACACAGACATAAATTTTATACATCATTATTTTTTTGAGGAACTGAAACTGTATTGAATTTTCAAATTCGTAAACAATAGTAAAAAATTATCTCAATTTGAAACAAAAAAAACTGTTTTTCAAAAATGAAAATTGATAGTAACACAGGAAGAAACGGGCAATTAGTAAAAAAATGCATGAAATATGAAAAATATCGGAATTTTTAATAACTGCTTCGTTAGTAAGAATAACTTATGCTGTAGAACCATGGAATGTAAAAATGAAATTATTATCTAAATCTTCCAATATCTTCATTATCAGAATACTCTAGAAAAAAAACCTTTTTCAGAAAAATTTAGAAAAGCAACTACTTGTCACTCTGTGACACGAAATTCCATCTAAGAGTTATGTATCATCTCATGACTTAAAAAACTATAATAATACACATTTTAACACTTGAAAATCCAAAACATCAAAGTACAAGAATTAGTGCAACTCCGTTTTAATTACACGCAAAGAAATTTCTGTTCCCACGAAATCTCGTACAGTTTTATACCATAAAAAGGAAAAAAATTCAGGGTCAAGACCGAGAAAATGTGTTGGCATAATTTCGTGAAACAAATAAATTTCACATACACATCTTCATTCTCGCACCGCGGGCAAAGTTGAAAGGTGCTAAATATACGTGATCTGGACAAAATTGCCCAAATAAGTTTGAAACAAAAATCGAAATTCTCCCCAGATCAATATTTAGGCATCTCTCATTTGTAATTACGCCTTGCTCAACAATCACGGTAATAACACGGCCCCAGGTACTGAGTCCGAAAAATTCCGGTCCACCCCCGAGCGTTAATTACGGTGTTTACGTTTAATAACCACGAGAAACGAGTGGAAGGGGAGGGAAAAGGCGAATTTTTTCATACTGTTCTTCTGGGGCAGAAAAATTTTATGCCGTGGTTTTTCCGTAATGATTAATTAATTTTTAATTTGACAGCATATGCCTATTCGATATAGGCAAGTATCAAAAACAACATACAGTTAATAATTTATGAAAGAACATAATTTCGGAAACAATGGCATTGAATTACATAGTTTTTGATAAAACTCCTAGTAAGTTGTACATTATGAGATAAAGTATTGTTTATTGGGAATAAAATGTCTGTCTTTAAAAGTGTAACGAACTAATTCAAATTTTGATGAAAAAAAAGTTATAACTTTATCTCAAGAATTTTCAATAATACCAATAGAAACAGTAAAAAATGTCATTTAACAAAGATTATTCAATCAATAAGTGAATAAGTTTTATGGACTTTAACTGATTGTTAATTTTCTGAGACATGTTTAAAAATACTGGAAACGAATAAAAAGAGAGTTCTACAAATTTATATACAGTCATTTAAAAGTAAATTTATTCATCTTAAAAAAAATACTAGAAACTTTAAATCATGACTTTAGCAACGAGTTCAATAAATTTGTATAGGGAATAAGAGAAATACAATAAATCTTTTAACATGAAAAAAAAAAATAAATAAATAAATAAAAAAACTCAAAAATTGTAGGAAAAGCATTATATACGAAAATTTTAGAAATTCTTGAAATACTTAAAAAATATGTTTCTTTCGAAATTCTATGATTTTTAAACTTTGACAATCTATTTTCGGTAATAAGATTTTCCAGTTTTACGAATTTCAGAGTACCAATGTTATTTAAATTTTGAACTCCAAAGTCGAAAATTTTTCATATACGTATTTATTTAATAGAATTCGATATTGTGATTCATAAGCCCCTGAGGTAATAATTTTGTCTTATCCTAATACTTTTAGCATTTTTCATATTTTTTCATCATTCACACAATTTTTTTTTACAACTTAAAACAACTGCGTTCGCCCTTAAGACTCAATGTAATTTTATGTAAAGTTAAGTAATATTTTACAAAAACAAAATCCAAAATATCCTGTTCAAAATTCAATTTATGGAAGTAATACCTTAAGCCATCTAAAGTTCCTAGAATGTTTCAACTTTCTTCCGGTTATCATGTCCCTGAAGTTAGGTTATTATGTCATCATTTCTGATGTCCTATCAATTAGTCTCTTTCTACAACTCCGCGATGACTTATTTAGAAACTCTTACACTCCTGGACAGCGGCCATCATCAGACCCGTTACGTCCATGTCAACGAATAGGCATGCATGTAATGCTCTGCCCGGCATCTGGGTCCATGGGAGGAGAGAGGATTTTGCGCCCCACTTCATGACATTGCGCTGTTAGCAAACTCCGCATTAGCATTACAAAGGCTACATCTGCAACTTGGCTAACATCCCTATACGTGACCGGATCGACGCGTGTTTCCGATCACTTGATCACTTACTCGCACGATGAGAAACAAAAAAGAAACTTCTGACTTGCCCTGAATTTGAAGACTTGATAATCAACGAAATATTTATAACAAAAAACTATTTTAAAATGAATGCAACCAAATAAAAACCATCCATTACAGAAATTAATGCGAGAAACATATTTCGCAGTGCGAACCTTCGCACCGCGAAATTGACTTTCTCCCCTAAAACCCCTTACCCCCCTTAACCCCCCACCCATCGCCATAGAACCGAATACTCTCGAGGCTTTTTTCTTCGCGATGGCGCTCTCTCGTGCCTCTTTAAATATTGACGGAATAAGATAAAGGTATAAATTACCAGGCACCTCGAGCACCCTTGGGCGACGCTTCTTCTACCAGGACGTTGATCTTCGAATGTTTCCCCTTCTCCATCTCGGCCGCAACTGCACAATGTATATATGTATATATATATGAGGCCCGTTATTAACCGCGCAAATGATCGGATAAAAGCGGGCAGTTTCTATCCACGAGACGCGAAACGCCATTAAAGGCTACATTTCGAGCACCAAACAAGGGATAACGGCTGCTGCGAAATTTGAATCTCGATCCAAATCCGAGTTTGGTTACGTTCAATTAACTCTATCGCGAAACGCGTGATGCCAAATAATGGCTAGACGACAAGCATCTCGTGCGTTGTACGGTTTGTTAAGATATACAATTCTCGGCAGGGGTTTCGCAATTTTCGTGGGGTATTAGAGAATGTTTCGTAAATGAATTATCCCTTATTGCACTTGAAGAAACATTTATTTATACAGTGACATCTGAACTGTTCTTCAGCTCTGCGCCGAACTTCGCACTCGCTCGTAATCCTCGTTTTTGCCCACTCGTTGCACAATACGCCATTTGCGTGTATCAGAATTCCTTCGCACACGCGGTCTCACGTACTCGACCCGCGCGAAGAGCGACATCGGCAGTATCAGGAGTTGCTGCGGTGACTCGCTAACGACCCCTGCACGGGCCCTGTGGGGCAAGGGGGGTCCGCTAAAGCCGAGGCTTAAATATCAATCAGCGAAAAAGAAAGGACGAGCTGCCGAGGGCGAGGGAGAGGGCGTGAAGCCAGGTGACGAGGGAGAAAGTAGGATGGAGAGTGTTTAATTAGCAGCTTCGCCCGGAGACGCCATGTACTCAGAACTCAATCAGATCCCTTCATATGCATACATAATGCGCTCTGTGTCGTTTCAAGAGCTGTACTAAGAAAAGACCTGCAGTAGAAATTAATCCCCGATACGTGTGCTTCCGAGGATTTCGCGGAGGCGGATCCATCGTTGCGGGGAAACGACAGGGAAATTTCGTAATTGCAATTTAAGACTGTCTTACTCGCGGAATATCAAGTGAATCGGGAAACGTTTAAAAGTATTGAAGATGGGTCTTTTGCAATAGGGTATGAAAAGAATTTTTAAGTACAAAATGACGATGTTGGTTTTTATCCGTTAATTTTTAAATGCAAGTACGACATTTGGCTTGATATTCAATAATAAATTTCTAAAAAATTTTCATTCATACATGCACATTTTTGTGCATTCACGTATTTTTACTCACTCTTTTGACACTTGAGTTTTCACTTCATAAAAATTCTCATTGTATCATTCCTTTCTGGATGTAATAAATTCTTGTCATCAACCCTTCTTTAAGTCTTCGGAACCACGTTCAATCTCGGAAGTGATACTTATTCGTCAGGCGAAAGTGAACAACGAGCTTTTATCAACAGGTATTATACATCGCTGCGACTCGGAATCATTTTATCGGGCATCGAGTCGTTTCGGGCCGCAATTACCATTTCAAATGCTCACCTCGTCTCACCTGGGACCAAACCTGGCACTACTTCTCATTCCGTGTGTTACACCGGGTGGTCCTCCTTCGCGCCATGGCTGGGTGGCGCACCCACGGCAGGAGGGGCGGGGGAGGAGGTTTATTATTTAGTTTGGCCGTTTCTATCTCTCATCTTCCCGGCCTCACTTTCTCTCTCTTATTGTACTTTTTTTTGACATTCCCTGTCTTTCTCATTCTGTTCAGCTTTGGAGAATGAATCGAGGAATGTTTTCTTCTCGCAAAAACAGAAAATCATCGTAATTGTATATCAACATATACACTTTTGACATTTGCACAGCCTTAGGAAGTTTTAGGTCGCTCATTTCTTTTTTCTCTCCACTTCTTCCTCCCAACGTCATTCTCATTTTAATCATGCCTCCTACCTCTCCCCGCGTCCTCAGGATATTAACCTTCACCTACCACATAAAAAGAGCTGTGAAAAAAGTAACATTCGCACTCGTCGAGCACTTTAATGCGCCCTTTTTGCGCACTAAATTTCCGCGCTATAAATAAAGTGAGTGTGAAATACGACGTGTTCTCTCACTTCGACACCCCGCGCGGTTTCGAGAGGGGTAGACGAGATTTCTCGGTAATTATAAAAAAAGGGTCCAGGGCCACAACTTTATTTGCATAGCTACGATTACAGCTGATTAGCATGCAGACGCAAAAGGATGGACGAGGACGACTGAGGAACGAGGCAAATGACAAATCCTGGAGTGTTCGGAAGAGAAGAATAGAAGTTGATTAATCAGAGTTCTGCGAACGCGAGTCATTGACGTTTTTGTTGTGTTGGGGACTGATGAGAATAGTTATTTTTCAGGGTTGGATTGTAGTTCATACGATTTCTACAATTTTATACTATGTAAATTTCTATGTAATGTGTATTTCTACAAAATTTGTGACCATTGCATGTAATTTTTTTTTGCAAAGTCTTTTGTCAAAGTCATCTTCCGACGTCACATTACTTTCGAAACTGTACACGAAAATTTCTTTACTCAACCTCATCCACCGATCACACCTCCCCTCTGCTACAAAACCCACCCCCTTTATTTGTACCCTTTTACACCATATAAATAATAAACCCTGAGCCGAGAATTCATGCGAATATAAATGGATAAATAGATCAGCGAGACAGGCCGTGCTGTAATATATGTTCTGGTGGTGCCGGTTAATTACCTGCGTTGTAAATTATCTGATAATGAGGTGCCGGGTTTGTGCCCGGGGCGTTCTTGTCCTTGTGCTGCGAGCCTTCCGTATGAAAAGCTCCGAGTGAGAATGACCGGGATGGAAAAATGAAAGTGAAGAGGGAGAAAGGGAGACAGAGAGAAAACTAATAAATCCGCCAGCGCCTTAAGAAGGGATATTGTTGGTTGTATGGTAAATCATCTCCACAGTTCGAGCGCCTTGCCACTTCTCGGCTCATTCACGACCGGTGGTACCGTGGCTGCGAGACATTTGTTGCCTTATTCGCGGTCATATTATGCGCGTTGTTTTACGTTCCACGAGACTAGTCTAGATACTGCACCCATAGCGCGGATTCCTTCGACTTTTCGACGGATATTTATTAGCCAGGGAAGAAATCCGTGTAAATCGTCCTGTCATTCTTGCTAAATAAACGTCAATGAGAGTTATGGGAGGAGGAAGTATCGGGTGGCGCGGAATTATGGGAACTCTTCAACTCTTGGGTCGGCCAACGTGGGTTGCGAAGGTGTAAAATTAGAGAACAGAAATTCGATATTTCTCCATATCTATTGTTGTTATTGAAAAGAGCAACTAAATAATATATAAATTTGTTAATGCAAGAAAATTCATCTCTTTCATAACGCAATAATGATTACTCCAAGAGTTTCACTTATCATCATGCCAATAATAAAAATGAAGCCATCCTCGTAATTCACGAAATTGGACCCTCTTCCACTAAATGCGTTGAATATTAAACTTTCATCGTACCCCTATTCGTGCACCAACGAACATTCGTTACCCTGATTAAATGGATGATGAAAGTGCTCTCTTTCCCGTTATAAATGAATTCTGTTTGGGTCGCGCTCTCGGTCGAATTGAATCCGCAAGTTCGGAATAGCCAAGGTATGAACAACGGAGTTCCATTGTAGGGAGATATCGGAACAGCAAGGCGGATTTGTTATTAATGATCGCGAGGAGAAGGCTTTGGGTTGAGAGAGTGACGAAGTATCCTGCGAGCTACCGCAGATCTTTCTGAAGATCGGCGAATGCGCCACGGTCATTAGTGATACCACGGCTACCGTATAATGAGCCTTTCGTACGTGCTGTTCTGACCGAATGCCAAGGCGTGTATTATCTTCATACATAAACACATTTTATTGAATTTTTGAGTTTAAACATCTCGTTGTTGGTGGTATAAATCAATTGTTCATTTTGAGAAAGTTCGAGAAATAGATTGTTTTATTTTGCAATTTATGTAATCAAAAGGAGATCAGGACTATAGAACTTTTAGAAAGAGTAATATCATGAGCAGGGCAACAAAAAATATTTTCTTGTATAATAAATATTTAAATAAATTTATCAATGGCATTTTTAAGAAACAAATTTTTTCGAAGTTGACAGATTTATCGTAAATATTCCGAAACTTTTCATGTACAGGATGAAAAAATTCTCAAATTTGAAAATCAAAAAATGACAAACATGGTCTTAAAACTTCATTTATTGTTAATTTTATTTCAGTAAAATTCCAAGTTATTAGAATAAATCAAATGACTACATGCTGTGAAACAGAGAAGATCATATGCTTATGAACACCACCAACATCACATAATATTATACTGCAATAAATTAATGAACTAATTAACTTGAAAAAAAAAATATAATAAAAATATCATGTCTATCGCAAAAATAACGTTATTTTTCGTGAATATTTATTAAATATATTTAGGTATTTTGATGAATATTTTCTGTTGCCCTGATTATGAGCTAACGGACAATATGCAAACATTGCTCTTCTTTTATTTATCTAATCTAAAAAAAATTTTATCCTCCGTTGGTATGCATTGTGTTTGTTTTAAAGACTTTGAAAATATGGAGAATTGAAAAAAAATATTTAATTTTACACATTATAGTAAAACTAGATAATAATCAAGGAATTATTAGTTAATTAAATAATTTAAAGATATTCTGATACAATTTCTTCTGAATTTTTTTTTATAAAAAAAGCTATCATAGTTTTAATCGTGTAGCATTAAATCGTAGAAATCTATGAAAATAGTGTTTATTAAAAAAGGCACCAAAAAAACAGTAGAAAATGGAAATAATATGACGATTACCCAAATACACATTTACTACTTTGAAATCTGATAAATCACATCGATACAGAATAAATGGACAATTTTTACATTAACGATATTTATATAAAAATAACAATACGTACTGTATAAATATTATCTGAAATTATTTTCATATATGGGCCTATAAAATTTTCTCCAAATTTTTTTTGTGTGAAAGAAAAAGCTTTAATCTTTTTATCTTGTAGTATTAAATCGTAAAAATGTATGGAAAAATCTATTAATATAATGGAAGTCTCAAAAAGCACCAAAAAACAATACGAAAATTGATATTAAATAAAAACTTCTCGATTTCCCAGTCAAAATTTTATTTATAAATTATAATTATAATTGAATTATTATTATTATAATTATAATAATTATATATATAATTATATAATAATAATTATTATTATTATTATATATAAATTATTATTATAATTAAACGTTAATTATTATAATTTTATTTATATTTATTTATTTATAATAATTTTGACTTGGAAATCGAGAAGTTATTATTTAATTGAAAAAATACCCAGTGAAGGACAATCTTTCGATTTCGAAAATTGATATATACTATGAATAAATAAAAAAAAGGTAACACTATAGAATCTAATGAATTATGTAGATACAGAATAAATAATATTTTAAATAACAATATTTATTATAGAAATCATACCCAGAATTATTTAGATATAAGCTGATATAATTTTCTTTTAATTTTTTGTTTGAAGAAATAGCTACTATCCTTTTAATCCTTTAGTATTTAATCGTAGAAATTTATGAACAAATCTTATAAAAATACTAATAACCTAAGAAAGAATCAAAAAACAATACAAAATTTGATTATTATTACGAATAACTAAAAAAAATGCGATATTGTAAAATCCAGTGAGTCATGTCAATACAGAATTAATAAACAATATTTGGTTTAACTTAATTTTTGACAATGTATTAAAGCACTACTGACAAAACTTGTATATATTCATGATAACAAAAAAAATTTTTTCTACCACAATGGCTATCACAATGGCAAAAATTAATTTTTTTTTTTTTTTTGTAAACCAACTGAAATATGTTTAAATAATAACGATTTATTTCCGTACCTAATTAAAAGTTGGTACTGCAGAAAAAGAAACAATTTCAGATTGAATAAAACATTGTGTCAAACTGAAAAATATTGAAAGAATAATTAGTTCATAGAATAATGAAAATATATGGTGATATAATTTTCTCTAAATTTGTTCTATAGACAAAACAGCTCTAAAACTCTATTTATGAACAACTGTAAGCAGAAAACACAAGAATTATAATCTTCAATTCAATAAAACAATTTGTCTTTCAAAGCAAAATACGTATTTTTGATCGTGATTTCAATGACTTCCTCATCTAAAAATTTCCGAAATTTATGAAAGCCGTGGAAATGAATTACAAATTACATCGATGAGAATCAGGAATTTTGAACTCGCTCGCCCAAAACATTCCTCAGGAGTTAATGACTTCGTTCAATCTAGACCCTGTACAAAGCGTTCATCGAACAAGCACGCATAAAACATCGTCGCGTCATAATGATCACTAAGCCAGCAATCACCCTATGCTCGAATCAAAATTGTGATTCAGTTCGTGTAGGTCGATGCCCGTTGTTCACTCGCGCAACTGACTTGAATATCATATGATTCTCATAACACAAAAGTGTCATGGATAACTCCTTTATTCTCCAACGTGGACAATTATAATTAACTTACGAGATGCAAATGCCAAGCAAATTTTTCGGACATTGACTCTCCAATCATCTGATTAAGATTCATGGAAAAATTAGTGTCACTATGTATCGTGATAATCTGAATGGTATTTTGAATAATAATTTATGTGGTTTTTAAAATTCAAGTTTTATTTGTTTGATTTAAAATTTTGTTCATGTTTGAAAATTAATAATAAAATAAAAATTTTGTAATGTTCTACGAAATGAAAAAGTTGTGAAATATAGTTTTTTTTTTATTAGTTTGTAAGGTTTAAAAAAGCAAACCTGAAATCTGATTCAACAATGATAAGATCTATTGAAACATTAGATACGTACAATCTGGAATAGTTGAGGTAGCAAAATCCATAGTCCCTATACAAATATTTCACTTTTATAGATTTTTATATTGGCACCTCTGGCATCCATGGGAATTCCTCGTAAAAGACTCGTGAAATCGTTCTCACTGGCACTTGACTACCATCATGAACATGCCTCGAGGATGTAACGCTTCTGCGAGAGAACGTTATCGAAATACCTCGCGCGTGCATCGTGCGAGAGTCATTCATATTGAATCTGTCATTACTCGCATTACCCTTTGCATTTCGCAGAAACAATAATGTATTTTGTTCAAGAATAAGTGAAATCTGTTTGGCAAAAAATTTTATGTATAATAGGAGATTATGACATGTTAATTTAATTGGTTGATTTCCATGAACTGTGAATGTATTTAGCTTGTAGTATATGAAAAGTTTTCTCTGGATTTAAAGTTATTTATTAATTAAGGCCTTTTGACAATCGGAAATTACGAAGTTATATACGTTTTTCTAAAGAAATGTCTTTCAAATGACGAAAATTTGGTAAAATCATCAAAATACTACAACTGGGAAAGTGACACAAAAAAATACACATTCAAATATCTTGAGAAATTCGTAAAAAATTACTTCATGTTCAACTGGATCTCAACAAATTTCTGCAGTTTAAATAATTCCCTTAATGTATTTAATAATTAGCAACAAAACATACTTTGTTTAATAAATGTTTCTATTTCATTTTTTTTACATAAAACTATATGAAAAATTTGAATATTTTACGTTAAAACCCAAGGGAAAATCAATCATAAAAAGTTCGCATGAAATTGATTTTCGGAAAAAAAATTTCTGAAATAAATTTACGTTGAAAGTAAATCAACAGAATTTTATAATTCGAACTTTTGAATTATGGCGAATTCATGTCACTTATGTCATTAGAAAAACATTGATTTTTTGCATTTTAAGGTTGTAGAATAGTAAATTTAAAGAAAATCGATGAAAATACTTATCACAAATTATTGAAATTTGATGTATGCTACTCTAAAATTCGAAACGTGTAAGAAACTTTCTCGAAAAAATATAGAATTTCAAGATATTAGTAATTTAAGATAGAATTTGATAACTTATAATAAAAAAAAAAATTCACTTAATTTTATTTTAATAATTATTTTGTTTAGTTGTAACTAATATATAGTTCACATTATTATTATTTTTGTAGAGCATTATTATTTCATACATTTAAATAAACAACTCTATTGTTTTAAATATTTCAAGAAAAGAAAAATGTACTCTTGAGAAACCTCTTTCGAAAATATTTTCTGCGTGCACTCTTGGCTCCAAACAATAACCAACCAGGAGTTTTTGCACTGCCCCTCCTTAAAAAAAGCCACGATTACATCGAACCCTTTCTTTTTTTCTGCCGAATTTAATGGGCCGCGACTCGGACAGTTAAAAGCCGCTCATTTTCGCCTCACTTTCTGTGAAAGAAAATGACAGCGAAACGATCCCTCAAGACCTCGTACCACTGCAAGTGACGATGCTTTACGAGGGCAAAAAAAGCGAGTTAAGCATCGACTAACGCTTTATAACTATCGTAATCGATGCGTAAAAAGTACCCGGCGAAATGATCTTTTCGCGTTAAGCCGGACATAAGCCATCGACAGCAATTCCGCGCCTATAAAATTCAGAGGTGGATGTAGATTTCAGGGCGGTATCGTTTGAACGCCGGCTTTTTTCCTCGCACGCGCCACGCGAAAGCCAAGCCGAAGCACTGGCATAACGTCGGGAATTACGATGCCTTAATTTCTCGGCCGCTTTCTTGGGGCTCTTTGCCGGGGTTTCAACACCTCCGTGTACGCGCGAGCTGTGTTGAATAATTGCAGGATGGGGAAAATATTTTTTTCCGACCGGGACTCTGAGATAGCTATATTTTTTTCAGGAATAGAAGAGGAAAGTGGTTGGTTGGTTGAGGATGAGAGGGTAAAGGTAAGGTTTTACCAAGTGAACTACTTTTTACGTCAAACTATGATTTTGATGTAATGAATTTGACGTAAAAAATAGTGTAAAATTGTTTGAAAACGAGATATCAAATATCTTTTGGTACCGGACATAGCGACAAGTCCACTGAATAAAACAAAATGACTTTTTGTGTTTCAGATAATTTGAACGTGCAAAATCATGTCCACCGTGAAGCAACTTTTTTTCTGCAGCCTTAACTTCAAGACGTTGCCATTGCAATTCAAAAAAATATCTTAATATTATCAAAATTTGAATTTGTTGGTAAAATAATTTTGTTTAATAAACGAAAAGTTTCATTCCAAAATATTCAAATTTTTTTTTTTTCACAACAACTCAAAAAAGTAGTAATTTCCGGGCCATTTCGGTAGAATACACTGTTAAAAATGTTCATCAATTCATCGTTGTTTGTGAAAAAATTTCAATCATTTATGATTTTCAGGCGCCAAACGTCATGATTAACAAATAAGAAAGTTAAAAAACCCAATTTTTTATTTTTACATTTTAATTTTGAAGATCAAAAAAGAATTATGTATTTTTTAGCGTAGGAAGTTGGTACGCCATGTATATATTAAAAAAAATTATTTCATTTCAGTTATCACTTAAAAGACCAACTAAAAAATTTTTATGAAACACCTTTGTGATTTCATTTTCATTTTTAAACTACTTCAAGTATGCAGTCACAAAAGCGGTTTTTTAAAATTTTATTGAAAAATAAAATTATAATAAAAATTTTTTTTTAATCATATTATTACATCAAACTGACAGTTTAAAGTAATTTTGTGCATTTGCCGCAAGCAAAAAAAATCTTTTGTTCGGAAACAGAAAAAAACTAGCTTTTTATTTGTTTTCTATTCTCACATTTACAGAAGTTTTGTGATCAAAAAATGTGCATACTTAAATTCATGGGAAGGGTAGATAAAATAAGACACTTTATTTCTCATTACTCCTGTTTTTGTCCTTATAGAAAAAAAAAACAAAAAACAAATTGAACCTTCAGAGTAATTGTAAAAGGACAGAGAAATATGTTTCGATAATTTTTGACAATTGTTTCATGTTATTGACATTTTAAAGTTAAGGTAATATTTTACGGGTATTGTAAGAAATTTTAACAATTCAACTGCGAAATACATATGATTTTTTCAATAAACTTGATAACAGAAATGAAGAAACTGTAGTATTTCACACATAAAATGCATAACTTTGTTTTTTTTTTTTTTTTGAGGGGGGGTAAGGGATAACTTGAAACAAAAAACACTTTTTTCGCTGATTTTTTACGGAGATACAGTTCAAGCAAGTGTATTCAAACTTTTTTTAAATTATACAGCATTATCTAGAGAATATTTTGTTAAATTTTGGTAATTAAATATTAAAAAATTAGCCAGTGACAGAACGTTTCCCATAATGTGTTTTTGAAAACACGTTGTACGGTGAACACGATAACTCGGCATAGAATTATCGGAAATTAAAAAAGTTTATCAATTTACTTAGTGTAAGAGTTGATTCTCCCCTCCCCCTCCCTCGGTCGTTAGAAAGTTATTATTTTCGTTTTTCAATAATTCGTGGTCTATTGAAGCAAAAAACGCGATTTTCGGCTAAATTTTCCGCCATATTTTAAGTGAAAAATGACTTAAATATGAAAATAGAAAGTTTTCAATAACGGTGGGGGGGGGGGGAATTTTATACCATGAAAGTATGTTCCAAGTTTGAAAAGAATCGGTGGAGTAGATTTTACAGGATCGTGTTCACGGACTCAAAAAATTGGTTTTCAGAAAAACACGTTTATAATTTTATTTATTCTTCTAAAAATGAAAAAAAAATTTTTTTGTGACTTATACTGTATCATAAATTGATTTGAAATTGTGACACAACATTTTAGAAACGTTAAACTTTAAGAAAATTAAAAAAAAAAGAAAATCGATTTTCTGAACCTGCTTATCCCTTGCTCCCCCCTTAAAAAAATAATAATAATACTCGACAAGGTTATTAAAAAAAATGATAAAATTGTCATCTACACCAACAGGGGTGATTGGTGTACCTAAAGTATAATTTTTTTCTTTATAATAAAAAAATGTATGGCATTCCGCAATTATAAAATTATCTGAAAATAAATACTAAAGTGCCTCATACTGTATGTGCCACAAGACAAAACAAAGTCAAGCAATAAAATCAGTTTCAAAGAATAAATTTTTCTGAACGAAACGAAAAAAATCCCAAACACAAAGAGAACATGCATTCCTCAAATAAAAATTACTAAACAACAGCTCTCAAACTGGCCTTTACTCCAACACGTAATTCAGTAACTCCTCATTCCTCGAACCTTGAATACAAAACCTTCCCACTTTTAAAAAACTCAATTTTACACCCTTCAGCAACCTAGCCCTGAGAGAATTCACGAGATGACTGCTCGCGATAAAACGCGTTACAGAAAATGCGCCTACCGGTACGAGTCTCTCGCGCAATGGGTATGCAGCAGCGTCTATGAAGCTCTAAACGCTGGGAAAAGTGCTAGAAGATCGGAACGGACGAGGAAAGATTCTCCATGCGTTAGCTTAAAACCCTGGGCATTATCCACTTACAACGAATTATCTCGCTTCTGCATTCGGCCGTGGAAAAATCGGCGTAAAACCGCCACGGCCATTGTCGAACGAATTCCGAACAAAGGGAGATACATCGAAAGCTTCATTTGCGCGATAATTGGGAAAATGAGCGGCAAGCGAGTAATTTTCCCCTCGGCCTCGACTTCTCCTTCATCACGTCAGCGTAAAAGTCGCAATTCCCCGGGCCCGTAATTTCGAAGGTAGAAAATTCAGTGCGAACCGTTTGTGGACACAGAAGCTCGAATAACTCACCTTTCCGATTTCCGAGCCTTCGTTTTGCTTTTGTTTCGCTCCTCGTTTCACGCATTTTTCGCTTCGACTCGGGACAAGACGAGGTAGCCGCTTCCATGCCGAGAAGCCCGTCCAGTTCGTCCAGTTTCTTACCTATTATGTTGATGAAAGCAGGTTGAATAGGATCGGGATTAATGTTACCGCAAAAATCGAACGATGATAAAAGTCGTCGGGGCTTTTTTTCGTTGCGCGGTGTAATGAGGCTCGGATGAATGCCGAGTAGGGCGCGAGAATTTCATGGACTCGTAATGTCATTTTGTTTTGATCGTTTCGTTACTGCACATCGTTAAAATTTAGAGTTCTTGTGGATTTCAAAAAAGTGTTAATGTTGAGAACGACAGTATAACAGTAAGGGTAACTATAGAGATCTTCTTCTTAGAGAGATAGTCTGTCTTCAGACCTCATTATCGACCTTCAACTTCTCGCGACCTCACGAAATTTCGTTTCGGTATGCGCCGTCGTCGGAGTTAAAAATCCAGGCTCGAATAAAGTACGCACGTACATTCGGCCGCAGCTATAAGTTAAGCGGTTCACGTAGTTGCTGCTAATTATGGATGCGTTTTGGAGAACTAAATAAAATAATATACGTGAGTCGGGGTTTTTATTGCAGGATTAAGTCCTCGGGAGCGCTTGTATCTGGACGGTCAATCTGAGCCCGAAGGGGACACGAAAATAAGTCAGCGCTTATGGCTTGACAGGGATAAAAGAGGGACAAAAGGGAGTGGGTGTTGCGCGCCGAGTTAGAAATTTGCGAAATCGATTAATGTCGAGACATTTGCGGATTCGGAGATAAGATCCTGTTTGGCTAATCGGGTGATTCCCGTGTCATTTTATTATGCGGCTTGAATGGGGATCGAGGCCCTGCGAATTCGCGAGGATGACGACCTGCCAGTTTTGCGAGTCATTGTTTTTTGTTTGTGATCGAGTATGTCTAAATTTATATATCTCGTAATTTGTCTATTCAGGATGTGTATAAATTGTATACAATTTAATTGCATACTATATTGCTTGTAAACAAATTAAGGTATGTTCAGGGGCGATGAAAAACAGTCTTCTTACAAGGCACATCTGAGGCAACTTTATAAACTCGAGATGGCCATTACTCTACACATCAGAGCTCGCATCTTCTCGCTTCTTGCACGACCGCATCTCGGTGGTTATTATAAAACAAAAGGCGACTGTTGATGCCGATAATAAAGCAGGAGAAGAACCAAGTGCTCCCGACTGGAGAATACAGAAGAAAAGTCGTATCCCAGGGTATGGAGGATGTGGTTCCACGCACCGCGATCGACTTAATTCGCGCGCTCCTGGATTCTTTTTCCTGCCCCGTTCTAGCCGATCTTCCAGCACGGCTTTCTTATTTATCCTGTAACTACTCGACTTCTCCTTGCCACCAATCATCATTTTCAATTCTCCGTGGTGAAACGACCTCGCCTCGATATACCGCGGATTTCGTAAAGCAAAAAGAGAGAGTGAGAAAAGTAATGCGAATGATGGTGAAAAAAGAAGTTTGCTGATGAAGATAGGAAGTGAAAGAACAATGATGAGTGGAGGAAACTGATGGGGGATGGACAAGGACGTTGTGGTGAAATTTTTCGTGAGGTGGAGAGAAGGGAAGAATTGCAATATGAAAAGAGTTATTATATTTAAATAGAAATTTATTTTAGTGTAGATATGGTAATTTATTCAAGGATAATATGATCTTAGAAATGGACATGTGATCATGAAAATCTTAAATTGTTGAATGCTTCGTATAGGCAATAAGAAGAAAACAAATTCGACCTTAATTGGATACTCATCGAGTCAAAAAAAAACTGTCAAAAACTCAAAAAACTCAGTATACAAAAAGAAATATTATTAAATCAAATGAACGTACAAATTCAAAAATTGTGTATTTCAAAAGTAATTAATTAATTATGCAGAGTCAATACAATAACTATTGTTAATATATAAAAATATGAATTTTAATTGCATGGAACACAATTTTTAATACGAAAATTTATTACATTTGTAATATTGATTATTACATTTATTACATTTATTACATGTATTTATTACATTTATTATAAATTATAATTGATTTTGTAAAATTAGTTTTTTCAGCTTTCAATATTTTTTTTTCAACGATCCTCATGGGGACCAAATCAGGGTCAAAATATCAAAAAAAAATAAATATCGAAGAGGCTCCGATAAATCATTGGCTGATTAGTTTTCCAATGACAGATAATTTTTCTTGAAATGATCACATTTTTTTTAAATTGATTTTATTGAAGAAACGATTTTCAGCAAACTTCTTAAACTTTTCCTATAAATGTCGTATTATTTCCTGAACAGTGTATATTACTATATCTAACATTATATGTATGTCTATTCTTTTTTAAAACTTTTTACTGTCATGAATTAAAATATTGTTACACTTAATGTTGTTGTACTTATAGATTTGTACCCTATAGTTTGTATTCTTTCTTACAATTTTCAAATTTGTTGATATTTATACATTTTTTATGGTTCAGAAATTCGTAACAGTTGAAAAAATAAATACTATATATTTTTTTTTAATTTGATAGATTTAGAACTGCTTTCATAGTTTTTTGGTTACTAATCATTTTAAAAGTATACACTAATGGGTTGGGGTACATTTTTCCGTATTCATAGTTCCCCTGGACATTTTTCCGCATTCACTTTTCCGAAAACACGATTTCCGTATGACCTCTTTCCGCAAACCTGATTTCCGCATGACCGTTGACCGGTTCCGCATTTCCGCATGACCATTCAAAATGTCCTCCGCACGGACATTTTGAATGTACATAACAAATATAAAAATGAATTATAATCAATTCAAATTTTTATTTTCGAGTTACCATGACAATTAGTGATCACCGCATTTAAAAAGTTCTTGTATGATTTTTCAGTATATTCGAAAATGAATATTCATTTTGGAAATGATCTTCAAGATTTCCGGTATTCAAAAAGATTTTTCAAAAAAGCAGTAACTTATGTATTTCTTTGCTATATTATACGATTTAACGATTTTTTTTTGGATTTGGATTGATTTTAAGAAAGATTTCTAAAATTTAATTCTCTAGACTAATTCAAAGTTTTCAAGGTTTTGAGTGTGTTATCTTATAGATTTTTTCAGAAATTTGTACATACATAAATATTCAGTTTTATAATAATTTCTGTATTATATTGGTTTTTCCTTTTTTTCTGGTGTGAAGGAAATTTTTGTTATAAATTTTTTTTTATAGAAAAGACCTCCAACCCCCATTTTTTCTTTTAAATAATTTTCCTCGAAATTCTCTTCTTTTTTATTTATTAAAAATGTTTTTCATTTTATCACAAAAAATGATTTTTTCCATATTTCATCAATAATCAGTTATTATTTCTCAATAATTTATTTTTAAAAAATGTAATACCATTTATTTCAGTATGCAAAAATGATTTTTATAATGAAGTTATTCAAATAAAAAACACGTAATTTTGGAAAAATTTTTATTCATCTTCAGTTTACTAATTTTCTAATTTTACTATTCTTTAGAAATTTTACTAATTTTCTTCCTCTATTCAGCTTCCTTATTCTGTTTTTATTTATTGTAATTTTTTAATATTGTAATTAGTGAAAAGTATTGATGAATTGTGATTTTTTCAGATATTAAGAG
>JAPYZL010098576.1:0-18288 GCA_030522825.1 Platygaster orseoliae
CATATCATTAATCTACCTTAATTCAACAACATTGGCTCCAAGGATCGAAATTTACCATAATTACATTACTAAGGAGCGATTATCAAAAAAGTGAATATTCAAGCATCTTTCCATAAAAAGCAAGAACATACTGTATTTTCCAAAAATTTCTGCTATTATCCAAATCATTTAAAAATCTCAAGAACCATAAAATTCGCCCTTTCAATACTACTTTCAGATCCACTACTGGAAATTGTGTGAAAATATATGCAAACACTGTTGTTATGGTAATTTCAATGTATGATTGGCATCTGATAGTCAATGAAATCAAGTACGCCGTGGGAGGAAAGGCCTAGACTTCCGTTCAGTCGATTCTTGAGTGTTCATTCATAAGTTCAATTGCGCAAAATACGCTACGTAGTCGATTCATTGAAATTTGTAGCTACGACAACGTGAAAATTTGGCGACTTGCGCAACGGGTCATGTTTACTCGTGTGCGCTCGTAAAACTATTCATTGACAAGCGAGTAATGAATCGAAGGCTTGAAAGAGAATGCTAGTCACTTTACCCCAGTTGAATCTCAACTAGAATAAAACTGGAAAAAACAACATATTTGAACTATTAAAAAAAAAAAGGAAAATATCGGGTCAATCTTCGATAAAAAATTTAAATCGAATTATGGTTTTCAAATACATATTTTAGATTTGAACAGGAATTTTCATTTTAAACATGCTTGAATTTCTAAGTCTAAAAATCGATTCCCGGTCATTTTCCCGAATCCAAGTTCCCGAGCGGTCATTTTCCCGAATGATAATGAATGAAAACCCTTCGGGAAAAAGACCGTTCGGGTAAACGGTTTTTCGGGAAAATGGCCGTTCGAAAAAAAGACCTTTCGGGAAACCGGTTTTCGGGAAAATTACCGTTCGGGAAAAGGGATTCGGGAAAATGGTCGGCAACGCTAAAAATCATGATCAAGAAACTGATTTCGCTAAATTTTCGATGTAATCGTTTCAGTGAAAAAAACACATAAATTTTTGATTTTCGCACCTGACATTTTTCACTTATACAGAAACCTTTCAACATAATATGAACCAATAAAGTCGATCGAGCGACGTATAAATCTCGCGCTAAATGGCTTGGGGTCGCGCAACGCGACTCTTAAAAATTCCTATATATATCAAAAACTTTCGAAATTGGGGCGAAACAGGAGCAAAGCTTTTTCGTGGTGACATTTAAAAGTAACGCGTGTACTTTTGACTCGGTAGCGTTAAAAAGCCGAGTATAACATTTCTCACGTGAGTCCATATTGCGTCGCTGAGAAGGAGCTAAAGCGTATAATAATCGAGAATTTAAGAGCAGCCATAATCTTAACGATCTCTGTCCCTTTCTCTCAGCCAGGTAATTACGCGACAAATTAACGTCGCTCCATCATTACCCTCTCAGGCAGGAGTCAAAGTGTTCGAGCATGGGAAAGAGCACCTCGCGATGTATCAACAAACAGCATGACGCGTAATAATTGACCTTTATACCCTTTATACTTATAAACTTTTATAAACGAAATCAACATCAAAAACGATACACTTACGATTTCTAATAATGGATAATAATTTACCAGTATATTAATATATTTTAATAATTTATTTTTATATACATTTTTTTATATTTATTATATATTTTAAATGTGTATATTTAAAATATGTTTATATTATAATATAATATATATGTATATATTATACTATATTATAATTTATTTATACAATATTTAATTTACAATATTTTAATATACTTATACAATATTATAATATATTTTTAATATATTTTAATAATTTAAGCTATTCTCCAGTTTTGAATGAAACTCTTAATTTCCTGAATCTTAGGATTTTTTCAAGTTTAAAATAATTAAAATATTGAAGTACAAAAAATTTAAAATATTTAAAATTACCAACTCTAAGAACATTGAAGGACCATTTTTTGCAGAATTTAGAAAAAATTTTTTCGAAATTCAATGAATAAGAAACCACTTTTTGAATGTTTTCATAATTTAATAAAAATCTAATTTCATAACTACGAAAAATTCGCCAAAACTTCATTCAATTCTAAAATTCTTAACATTGCACAAGAAAGCGAAATTTTCTACTCTGTAATGATTCGAAACTGTGGATGCTTTTAGAATTTTTTCAACTGGGAAAAAGTTTTTAACTGAACCTTTGATTCACGAAAATGAAAAACAATTCTTCATGTTCAAAAATTAAAATCTCATATAATCCAAATTCCATGAATTTAATAAATTGCAAACTCTATAAATTCAGTTACGAGCTTGAATCGAGTTCTAAAAAGTTTTTTAAAAATAATCTAAAAGTATAAATTGCACGTTTTTTGTCAATTTTTATATTTTAATGTACTTTAAAATTTATAAACCCAAAGTACTGTAAAATTGTAAACAATTATAAAATTTCAAATTCTACAATTATACTATATTTTCTATTTTCTATTTTCTATTGAAAAAAAAATTTTATCCAAAACTGTGCAAGTTTTCAAGTATTTTTTTAACTTAAAAAGAATTATATATTCAACTCTTAATTATAAACAATCTCAGAAATGCAACATGTACAAAATTCGAAAAATCTCACATTACTCAAATTACAGAATATCCATAATTGAAAAATCTAAGGAAATTCAATTACTTACACATTTATCATAAATTAACCTATTTTCATCGACATATAATTTCATAGATATAAAAAATTGGGAAAATTTCAAACGATTCTAGAATTTCTGAAATTCCACAACCATACAACATTTTCGACTATGAAAAAGTTTTCCTGAAGTAAAAACTGGGCAAACTCTCAGAAATTCCTGCAACTCGTAATAATTTAAAATAAATTATTCAATTAACAAAAATCTCAGAATAATTTGAAGTTTGGAAAAATCTCAAATTACCCGACTTCTATAAAATTGCAGCTTTGAAAAATCTAAGAAAATTTTATCACAAGTTTTTCTAGAACTTCGAAAACTTTTTTTTTAATTTCGTAGAATCATTGGTTTTCAACTTTTCATAAGTTTTCCGTATTTTTATGATCTTCAAAATTCATCATAACGAAAAATTAAAAAAAATTTTTACATAAAAAATTTGTTTGATTCAAATTCTAACAAACTTTTAGAGATTCTGTCGACCCTGAAGAATTCTCAAAAAATCTTGAGAATGAAAATTCTCAATATCCCCTATTACCCAAATTGCATAAAAATTTAGAAGTTGTAAAATCTACAAAAATACCATTACAAATAGTCCTATACCTTGAAAAACTTCCTCGAAAATTTCTAAAAATTATTGATTATGTTTTTCTTAAATCTATGAATTTTCATTGACTTCAAAACTCACACTGAAAAACCGATTTGGTTCATTTAAATAAATTATTAGTTCAGACAACCAGATTTCGTTTCAGTCAAAAAAATTTACGTTTTTGCTCACTTGAATTTGTTTGTCTGAACTAAAAAAAAAAAAATTCTATATCTGGAGTGAAAATTGGTTTAAGCAAATCAAACATTTGGTTAGTCAAATAACGACCAAACGTTTGTTAGATCCAACCAAATTGATTTTTCAGTACATAATTACAAATGATTCAAAAAATTGTATTCGATCCCAAAATTTCTAAGCCTTCAAAACTTAAAATAATATTTCACTTTACAAAATCACCTTTTTTCACTCCACGCTCACCCTCCCTACGATTATGCAAACAATACATTGAAAAACAGAATTGGTTGGCTCAACCAAACGTTTACTTTCCACTCTGTGATGGTTCTAAACTGTGCATGCTTTAAGAATTATTATAACTCGAAAAATTTTTTCAGTTGAACCTTTGATATACGAAAATATAAATAATTCTTTATGTTCAAAATTGAAAATCTCATAACCTAACCCAAATTTTATGAATTTAAAAAATTACAAACTCCAAAAAATCGCTATTTGACCAGCAAAATATTTGGTTCATTTAAATACACTTTTAATTGAGACGAACAAATTTACGTTTCTACTAATTTGAATTCATTTGTCCGAATTAAAAATTTTTTCATCTGAAATATAAACTTGTTAAGGTAAACCAAATATTTGGTCGTTAAATAACGACCAAACGTTTCTTTGAGCCAACCAAATTTGTTTTTCAGTGTAACAAGTGTCTTTCCAATTCGCCTTTACGCAACAACAGCCCTTGAAGTATTGTTGCATTACGCTCCGTGTTACCCAGAGACGTTTCGCCGCGTAACGTGCAGATAAGAGAATTAATAGCACCTCGTGCGTAGTGACGGATCACCGTTCGGACTCTCTGGAATCGTGCCAATGAATCGTCCCTTCGTGTCGTTTTCGCGAAGGCCGCCGATGATTGCCTCAAAATCATCAACATTTGCGCTTTCGATGCATATTCATGATTTTAGGAAAGAAATGAATGAAACGAAAAAATGTCAAATAAAGGAAATAAAAATGACCCTCGTTTTCACCTTCAAGAAAGTGGTTCTTCCCGAGGTCTCTCGCTGCGTTTCGGCTTCAATTGTACAACTACGCGCCCGCCTCAACTTTGAACCATTCATCTTTATTCTTATTATCCCCCGGCGAGATGTTTGACAAGATATTTTAATTGAATTAAAACACGGCCCGTGTGTGATTTACGATGAAATATTCACGAAACGCTCGTTCACATTGAAATATTACGGGCCCGTAATCCTTGTATTGAAAAATACGCGAATAAAAGGGAATCGCGCATTTTTTTCAGCGAGAATTTTCTTCGAAAGTCATAATAAATCTTCGATAAATACCGCAAGGGTCTTGTCAAAACAGTAAGCAACGAAGAGGATTTTTGTATGGGGCTGGGGTTTGATTATGCACGCCACTATACTTCCAAACATTAAGAAATCGTAATTTTAGGTGTTCCAAGCCAATTTGCAATATTTTCGTAAATCCTTAACAAATTCTTGAACATAAACAGAAAATAGACAATCAGTAATAGTTTCTAGTAAAGAAAAAAATTTTCAACTTTAGACAGAAAATCGCTAAAAATTGGAAAGACTATTTCCTGATTTTTGAAAGTAAAGTTTGAACGATTTCAGAGGACACAGAAAATTTTTGGACACACTGAAAATGAAGAAAAAAAATGTGTCTCGAGTTTCAAACGTTTGAGAAATAAACAAAAACGAAAAATAACATTGGTTTTCAATTTCCATTCCAAATTTAAGTGGATAAGTTAGAAACTTGAAATGATATTCACTAAACAACAATATTTATTTATTATGTTAACAATAGTAGGCAATGGAAACAATTTTTTTTTCATTTCATTTTTTTCTTGGCGTTTGGAACTTGATAAACTAAAAAAACTATTTCTTCCAATTTTCGAAATTGTTTAGAAAATAAGGCGAAAAAAATATTTCGTATTTTTTAAAAACAATATCTTTGAAAAAATTAGTTATCAACTTTAAATTTTAAGTTTCGATAAATATGTTGTTTCGTACTTATTGAGAAAAATATTATTAATATAGAGGTATTTCCACTTTTTTTTTCAAATCTCACTTTTCACAATAAATATTAACGTTTATTGTAATGTAATTCAGTAATCATAAAAAATGGCGTCATTAGTAATTGTGAATTATTATATACCAATCAGAATATTCATCAATATTGTTAATAGAATTCTTAATATAATATAATAAAATATAAATATATTCATAAATTTGAATATAATATAAAGAATACAAATAACTTTTGATATAACGCTGATAATGTTTTTTTATACTATGTTGTAAATCGATAAACAAAATATTTCCAAAATTGTGTTATATGTATAAAATGTTCCAGAAAAAGTTGAAATACTTGTTTTTTACTTTTTGAATCAATTGCTGTCTACAATCTTCAACCAATACAAGTCTTTCCAATAAATAAAAACTGTAATTCATTCTAATTTCAAACTTTAGTCCCCAAATGCCATCCAATTTATTTAAGTTTCCAAAAATTCCAAGTGAGAATAAGCAACAATCGAATTTACTTTGCATCACTTTGTTGAAATAAACGTGCAGGTAAAATCAGATTGTTCTCCCATCATTTGGAAATTTCACTGCAATTCACGACCCATTTTTTCTGAGCGTAGGTTTAGTTAAAGGCTCTGATCGCAACAAAGAAATCCTGATTATTATTATCCATATCTGATCTCCATCGCGCTCTATTTCCACGCGGTGACGTTACGGCTTTTTTATTCGAACGTAGGCGAATTTTACGTCTTTTCTTCAGGATTCTGGCGATTTTGTTTTTTTCCTCTGTTTTTTTATAACCACAAGACAGTGATGGGCGGATGATGATAAATTATATGTCTTGCAAAATGAAAACACGTATGTATAAGCACTGCAGAATTTGGTAATCTTTTTTACGATGAATGAAAGTCATTCTTATTCTCAGGTATGTTTTGCTGAACTAGAATGAATTATATTTTGAAGAAACACGCATTTTGTTGAGAATTTGAATAAGCAACATGATTTACAGACGAAAAAAACTATTAGATTTACCTTTTGTAAAAAAAAAAAATAATAATAATAATAAAAATATGATCATTCTCGTCGTCCGATTTTTCCACTCACTTTTTTAATAATCAAAAAAAAAAATTTTTTTACTGTACGTTCCGGAAGAATGTTCAAAATCTCTGCTATTAAGGCGAGTGAAAAAACCAGCTTGCGTGTCACCAACGCATTACATGTTGAACGCAAATTGCATTGATAAATTATACGTTGAACGAAGGACGTGAGGCCATGGCTGCTTTTCTCGATAATGACTTAATAAGTCACATTGTTTTAGCCAACAAGTGAGTTATCGTGGTGGGGTCAGAGCCGGGAAAAGGCCCCCGTGGGCGCGGCCAAGAAAATGCAACTCTTTTGTCCGCCACAAATTAGACGAACCGTCGATGCCATGAAATAGGAATTTTTCGAAACTTCACTGCGCGTTTACAAGAAATTATCGATTTTTTTTTTAACTGAAGCTGAAAAAATAGAAGGCTCACTGTAAGTAAAATTATCACGATTTTCCTACAAAATTTGAGTAACTCCAGTACTTTCATGATATATGTACCGTATACTATACAAACTGTTGCAAAATTAGTTAGAGCCAATATTAATAATTAAGGAAAAGAAACGTTTACCTAATTATATTATTCAATCTTTCGGTCACTTTATTGGACTCTCATCAGGAACTACAATTTAATAATAATATTATTATTTTTATTAACTATTAAAATTATTAATCATATTGAGAAGAGTCATTAATAAGTATAATTGCATAAAGAACGAATTTTTTAATAGAATCGATATCAAACGATATATCACATCATGAAATATACTTAAGTTGAAAATTTCGTATCTCCCTGTCTATTTATTGTGTTCCTTGTTTCCCTTGAAAACTACTTCTGTAATAGATCTATTTTTGGAAAAAAATTCTTCTTTGTAATTCTCAACATTATTCCATTTGAGGTCGTGATTCTTCTTTATTCTTTGTATCGTTAACACTGAATTGTTTCCTGTTAATTTTCTTGTTATTTTCATGCCCTTTGAATTTAGCTTAAAAAAATTTTTTTTTTATTTGTCCCACATATGTGTATTTAAAATGTTCACAATTTATTTTATGAACAAAGTATTATTGATCTATAATATTCTCTTTAAATTGAATTTACATTTTGTCTTCTGAATTTATTCCTAATTATTTTTGGTTACTTTCTATATAACAATAAATTAAAAATACCTTTTTTTATTATCAATTGGACTATTTTTTTATTATCTATTTTCAAAGTTTCAAACTATAGTATTCGTTTGATATTCTGATCTAAAAATTCCGTTGAATCAACATTATTTGTAGAAATATTTATTTTATTTCTTAAAAATAAATATTGTGAAATCTTTTATCTGACAACTTTATTATTTTATAAACTATTACATATATTATTGCTCTCTTCTGTTCAATAGAATTCTTTGAATTTCATGAATCTTTCTGATACAAAGAAAATTGTAAGTAATCTCAATTCACAACAGAATGAATGTTAAATGATTTAATATTTTCATGTTAAATATTTCTTCTTTGAATTAAATTAAAATTTGGCTTTCGAATTTATCCTCAATTATTTTTTGGTTATTTTCTATATAACAACAAACTAAAAATACTTTTTTTTTATTACCAATTAGTTTTCTATTTCGAAAGTTTCAAACTGGTATTATTTTCTCGATATTCCGATCTAAAAATTTCATTGAATAATCATTATTTTTTAAAATATTTATTACATTTCCTCAAAATAAATATTCTGAATTCTTTTATTTGACATCTTTATTATTTTATCACCTATTGCATATATTATTGCTCTCTTCTGTTCAATAGAATTCTTCGAGTTTTATGAATCTTTTTAAAACAAAGAAAATTGTAAGTAATCTCAATTCACAACAGAATGAATGTTGAAAGATTGTAATTTTATCATAATTCTGCTTTGAATTAAATTAAAATCTGGCTTTTGAATTTATCCTCAATTATTTTTTGGTTATTTTCTATATAACAATAAACTATGAATACTTTTTTTTATCATCAATTGGTTTTCTACTTTATAAGTTTAAAACTGCTATTTTTTTCTTGATATTCCGATCTAAAAATTCCATTAAATAATCATTATTTATTAATATATTTATTTCATTTCCTCAAAATAAATATTCCGAAATCTTTTATCTGACAACATTATTATTTTATCAACTATTGCATATATTATTGCTCTCTTCTGTTCAATAGAATTCTTTGAGTTTTATGAATCTTTTTGATACAAAAAAAAATTGTCAGTAATCTCAATTCACAACGAAATGAATGTTAAAATATTGTAATTTGTTAATGAAAAAATTTTAGTTTCTGATGAGAGTCCTACACAGTGACTGAAAGCTCGAAAAACAGGTATAATTAAATGAATGTTGCTTTTCTCGAATGATTATTATTTGCTGTAACTGACCGAAATTCAAAATGTAGGTTGTAGCTCACTGGAAGTAATTTTCTTGGATTATGCTAAAAAAAAGGATTTTTTACAATGCAGTTTTTTATTTTCGTTTTCAAATTCTCGTGAATTTCATCAAAAATGTACGGATTTGAGTTCATTAGTAATGAAATCAAATTCACACATTTAGTAAATGTAACCCAACTCGTCATTCAAGAAAAAAAGACCCTGAAAATATTATTCAGTTTCTAGGATCAATAAATAGGATACTATGAGAATTCTATTTATTTAATTTTATTCTATTAGAATTCTAGGACGCTTAAATATCACTATCTAACAACCAAATGACAACCAAAATCGGCCTGAATGCCCGAAAAACCCAATCAACTCTACTTCAGTTCAGAAAATGTACAGGACGTAATATCCGGGGATAACGCGATGAGAAACGGCCGTCATTTTCCGCGGCTAATGGGACTCGAAAGAGCGAAAATTTTTCGGGTATGTGTGTCAGCCGGTTCTATTTTCGGGTATATTCCTAAACACCGTATCTCTCGACTTCGCTCTTTCTCTTCAGGATTTCGCGGGGACGTGCGCGACAATATTTACCGATTATAATCAGCGTCATCCAGCGAATTCCTCGGACAAACGAGGCGTGTTAATGAATTTGGTGTGGTACCAATAAAACTCGAGAGCCGTAAAGGCGCCTCTTCACGAGTGAGCGCCCGCCCCGCTGGCAGCCTGCGACGCCCGTTGCATAATTCGCCGGAGCCACCGAGGCGCGCGACTCGTAAAAGTAATTCAAATTATTTATTTTCACTGTGTTACATTTTCCACTCGAGGTATCCTCCTTGTCACCAAATTATGGTGTATTACGCAACGAGCTGACAAGCTCCATTTTTTTTACATGGAAAAGAGGATTTGCTACATCAGCAAAAAGATATGTTGTTTCAAGAAAAGTTTAGAGAACGAGTGTTTTTGCAGCAGTAGCTTATTTTTTTGTTGCCTCAAAAATAGATGTGCAACGGAATTTCATGCTTGATGATTATGCTCTGATAACAAAAAATAAGCTATTGTTGCTGAAAAAAATCCGTTCTTGTCAAATTGTGTTGAAACAGCACACCCTTTTGCTGCTGCAGCAAAATGAACCTTTTGGAACTAGAGAAGTAAAACTTGCAGAACCAAAGAGAAAAGTAAGAAAGCGTCCCAAGAATGCTCCAAACGATTTTCGTATTTTTTCAAAACCGCACGTCCGTCGCGGAAAGTAATGTCCGCGATACTTTTCCAAGAAAAATAAATTATTCGTCCGAAATGATTTCGAAATAACAGCGGCAAGGGCAATTTATTCGCACCCGGGGGCAAAAGAATGTTGCACCGTGCGCACATCGAAATAAAACTTATCGCGTCTCGTAATATCCCGGCGTCGCTATTTTCGCCTCGGACCGCGTATTTTTAGCGGATAATCCACGGGGCGACTTTGCATTGTTGTGTTATCACAGAATGCGATCGATGATGACGGATGACGCGTTAATGGCGAGAAATGAGGTGGAAAAGGAGCGCACGGGCGTCGTTCTCAACTTGTCACTCGTCGTGTTTACGGCTCATAGAGACAAAGTCTTGCGCGGCGCGTTGACAGTCGCGGGTGCCCATTTTCGAGAAGAAAAAAATGCGCCATTACGGAGCCATTCACGTGCGTAATCCGACGCGCAAATAGACGTCGCAACGAGCGAAAGAGGAAAAACAAAGTGCATTACAAAAAAATTCTTCGTATATAAGTTCAATATTTTGTGTAGAAAAAAAAACCTTTTATGACTCATGTTAGTGTGAATTGTTCGCTATGAATTGGTATGAAAATTTTTTTTTAACAGGCGTTGAATAAATACAGTGATATAATTGAGACTCAAGTTATGAGGAGGAGGAGGAGGGGAAGTTCAATATCATAATATTCTTTATATTTTTTTGAAATATGCACGATAATGATTTTTCATTGTTCAATGAAAAGTAATAAAATTGGCAAGTACTGAAAATTTACAATAGCTTTTTTAATAATTGTTATCATGTTAAATACTTCGGACATGATGAAAATTTAGGAAACATGCGAAATTTCAAAGATCGTCAATCATTCCGAAAAATTTAAATATTGATCGAATTTCAGAATATGTTCATGAACTTTGTAAATTGTGTTCATTATCATATTCCTTGGAAATATGCTTGTTATTGTTTTTCATTTTGAATTGAAAATCTCATAAAAGTTCAAAGTTATCATTAAAATAACAAAAAAAAATTTGTGAATCAAACGAACCTCTACTTATTGAATGTTTTGAATAAATCGTATTATTTTTATTGTTTTGAAAATTTTGAAAAAAATGAAAAAAAAAAATTTACCGTCACAAATTTTTGAAGTATCAATAATTTAAAAAATGTACAACTTTGTAAAGTGTAGGCAAATATTTATAAAGGTTCTACATTGTGTTTATTATTATTTTGCTTTAAAATATGCGCGGTTTTGTTGAATTTTCAATTTAATGTAAAAATCTGCAAAACCTGAAAATGATTACAAAATACTCAACAATTTTTATAAGTTCGAAAAACTTTTCTAATATTTGAGAAATAATTAATTATCTGTAAAAAATTTGACCTTAAACAATTTTTAATAATAAAAAAAATAAAAAATGATGTCATTAGTCAACAATTTTTTATAATATGAAAAATCTAGATTTTTACAAAATTCTCATAGACTCCATAATTTTTTTCAGTATCATTTATTTATTTTTCAAAACATACACGAAAATATTTGTCGATTTTTTTAATGAGAATTCAAAACTTTTGAAAAATTGCTTGTAACTTTGATATATTCGACAAAAAATCAGCAAATTTTAAAAGTTTTTTCATATTTTCTATTATACGTGATATTTTAGAAATGTCGGAAAATGATGGAACATTCAGAAATCAAAAGATGTCAGACATTCTAAAAAATTTGAAAATTTGTAGGATTTCAGAAAACGTTTACAAACTTTGTAAGTTAAACTTTATCAAACCAATTATCGAAAGAAAATATGGTACGAATCGAATAAAAAAATATAAATTAAATAATTTTGAGTTGATCATTTTTACGTTCAGAGGATTCAAAAATTTTTTTAAAAGTTACTACAACTTCAGAAAAACAGAGATCCGAAGATATTCTGAAAAACATTTTTTAACAGAAGCGTAGAAAAATACACCGTAGAAAGTTCACAAACTAAGAAAATTCATTCTATAAGAAATTAAGTATGAAATTCTGTTAAAAACCGAACGGTTTATGAAAAATATGTTACATTAAAATTGAGTAAACAATTAAAAAATACCAGCATAAACTCTACTAGTTAAAAAATTCAGCGAATTTTCCAAGACTAAGAATTCAGGCATAAAATAACCAGAATTTGAAATTCAAGGAAGTCGATTATCAAATAGATTCTCGTAGATGGAAAATACTAAAAATCTGCAAATTCATACCCCAAGATTTCAATATGAGACTTTTTTTAGAGTTGTCATTTTTTATTTCAAAGACTTACCAGGAACCAACTATAAAATAACAAAGTCCTGAATACTCAAACTTATAACTATTACATCAAAAAAATTTGTTTCAAAATTGCTCCTCTTCGAACTCCAAAAAAAGGGCCGATAAACGTCGACCAAAAACCGAAATATTGTATAACGCAAGTCAAAACTAAATCATTATTTCCCATTGCTTACAACGGCCAGGTCCGAGAAAAGTTTTTTATTAAACGACAGTGCACACGACGTTATCGCCATCAAAAAAAGCATATCAATAAAGGATCGCAATTAGAGCCTCGCTCGAGAAATCGATCTCGTACGGTGTAATGACGGAGGCTGGGAGCACGAAAGCGCGCAAACGAGCTCGTATAATAATTAACACGAGTATATGAAGAAGCCCATGAAACTGGGCGGCGCGAACGTCGCGATCAACGAGAAAAAAAATGTGACAGTCGCGGGATTTCTCGTGATTCATAAACTGTATTCCTACAAATACTATATATGCTACATAATTTAGTTGTTTATACAAAATTTTTCTAACTGTTATTATTTATTTTTAATTGTTTTGTTCATCTGAACCAAATTTCGCCTTAAACGAGGGGCTTCGCCCCCTGAACCCTCCGCATTTAACTACTACACACATATATCAGTATATTGACGTGCTATATGTTTTTTTCGGCAACGAAGGCAAGTGAGAAATTTTTGGGGACTTTCCGGAGCGGGCGGCGCAATGTGGGTCACGGCTCCCGCGCTTACCGTGGCCGATCGCAATTACGATCGGCGCGACGGGAAAAAAAGTTATCGGGAAAAGTAAACGACGCATCGGGAGCGGTCTTCGAATCGCAATTTATTTCGATAATTCGGTCATTAAAATGTTAATCGAGCGACGCGCGCTCGGCAACATCTGTCGGCAAGTGGAGCCCGAATTCGACGGAAGGCGCGCGTTCGCATTCGTGAAATAGTTACCCGCTTGGCAGCCCTCGCGCGATCCGACTCCGGAAGTTAGGACTATTCGATTTATATTCTCGATTTGGACTCGTTACTTACCACAGAACAACCCTTCGACGCTTCCCGTTTGGCTTGGAATCAATATTGGATAGTCATATTAAGTTTGCATTTATCACACAAAAACAATAGTATATGACTGTACAAGCAGGTAAGGCTTATTTTGACGAAACGAAGAGTTTTTCATTTTTTCATCATTCACCTTTCATCAATTTTTAAGACGACTCGGAAGGCATTCTCTTTTTGTCCTTTTTCCTCTCATTTACTTTCCATTTTATGCATCTCTCTCCCACTACAGTAGCTCCCGAGTCGTCTTAACAGAATCACACTATTCTAACACAGAAATATTTTTCATATGTGTCGTGGACTGAGAAAACCTACCTAACAGCACATTCCATTAATCGCATCGTTAGGTCTAAAAGGATTAGAAAGTAAGCCTAAAGGAATGTGCTGTTAGGTAGGTTTGGTCAGTCCACGCCACATATGCCAATACGTAACTTGAAGCATTTAAATGTCTGTCATAATCCAATGTTTTATCGAAATTTTATTGATTAATGACTCATTCCTTATTTATGAATCCCAGAATTATCATGAAAACGTTGACAAGAAGTTCGAAAATATTTGATGCAATTGTCATTGCACGTCACAGAAACGTCATCGAAACGTTATCTTCATGTTTAACAACGACATCTACCAAAAGGCTAAAATCTGATTTTTCGTCTTTTTTACTGGATAATGTCCAATCGAACACGTGCGCGACCGTTGGACTTAACCACGCGCGGTTGCTATCGTGTAGCCACAGCTCATTAGCGTAATATTATTACGAACAAAGCTGAGACGACGCGGATTTCGAAGGTTCGTCGGGTCGCGTTTCGATAGGAGTTTACGATCGGCCGTTTCGAGGGCCATCGAACAATGCGACTCGAGTATTCGGCCGTGAGTATGCGACCACGGTAATAAGCCGAGCGAGCTTCATTAAGCGCATTGTTGGTTTTGTACGCGCCGCTACCGCCGACGTCAGCGCGCCCTTAAAGCCCCCCCACAATGTTCGCCGCCGCTGTTTCAGCTTCAGGGACATTTTTCCGAAAGTCACTCGCTCTACCTCCCACCCTCCCGAAAAAGTAACCAAGTTGCCCCGGGACACGGGGCAAAAAGCCCGGAGACAATGACAGATAAGCCTGCACACGACGGTAATTAATATTGTTCAGTACGAGGTAACGACGTGGCGTTGATTGAGCCCCGCTGAAATTTCACCGACCCCGCGTGCGCCTCATTATTCCTGCCCGTCATCGTCTTTCCTCCCTCTCGTTCCCCAGCAAAAAACTAAATCCTCTCAGAACTTTTTCCCCTTCCACCACATTTGTTTTCATCCAAATTAAATGGTACCTAAGACTACCGATTGGCACAGCTCCCTTTTTTTTCTCACTATTCTTAAGCCTTGTACAAGACGTTTAATGAGTGCCGAAATGTCACGTGTACACGAAATCGCGACAAGTTAAGCTCTTTGTCACGCGATGTTCGTAGCTCGCGTTCGGGGCACAAGGCCGAAATTGATTTGTTGCCTCTTCCTAATGCAGAAGTGGGCACGAAAGCGGGCTCTTTAATGAGAATCTTGGGGTTTCCAACGAACTGATGGAAACGCGTTGAGCCGCGTGCCAAAAGGTTACGGCGCGGCCGCAGCTTCCGCCCGGAGAAACCAGAAGTATATTAATATCGTCGTATTGAACCATTTCTCCTCAGACACATTGGCTCGCGTCGTTCAGGTGCGTGACCCGCAGTTGAATGAGCTCGATTCGAATGAAATTCAGAGCCATGAGAAGACTTAAGTTACCAAAAAGTTACCAGAAACGAGACTCTTCTAAAATACTGAAGAAAAGCGGGGAATAATAGAACACTACAAATCACTTTAACAACTATATAAAATAACTACACAGAATACGAAAAGGAATTTGAAATATACAATACTATATCTTATGAAACTACACTGCTGTCTATAGGTCTTTGAACGTAAATGTCTATTAGGGTCATATGTCCAATTTCTATTCCAACTTTTGAAGACACTTCAAAAACCACTTTTCTGCCTTACTTATTCCCCTAAGCTTATATCCCCCTTAGCTTCATAGGAAATTCACTTTTTACAACTTAAGAATCTATTGAAATGTCGTTCATTAGAAACAAGTGCCATGGGTTTTCATAGGAGAAGTTTTAAAATTCCGAATGGTCTAAATTTAACTGGAAATATGAGGCAATTTATGTCTCTAACGACGCGAACGTTATTCTCGTTGCTGATTTGGCAACATCGGGTGCGTACTAACGTTATTTTTCTTTCCGCGCTGCCTATTAAGCCTTCTCCTATATCAGAAAA
This sequence comes from Platygaster orseoliae, assembly GCA_030522825.1. NCBI lineage: Eukaryota > Metazoa > Arthropoda > Insecta > Hymenoptera > Platygastridae > Platygaster > Platygaster orseoliae. The sequence continues at coordinate 15,862 of JAPYZL010098576.1, forward strand.
GATTCCACTTACTTTTGCTTTTGCCTGGATTTTTTACGACACGTCTAAATCGGCTACTGACGCGACTAACAAGCCGCGCGAAGCGTCGTGACGCCCACCGGAATCGTCTTTGACAAATGTCACTATAAAAAGTCGCACCTAGCAACGCCACTTCCTCGCAGAACCGTGGTACAATCGGTTGCTTATTTTGGCAAGAGCTCCCAAGCTTTGGAAAAACTTCGGGTTCCTTGTATTTGAAGACTTTTCCATCTTCAAAAAGCTGATATAGTACATCTACGTTTGGTTTTCAACAATAAGGTCATATAGTGTTCACCAGACCATCGACTACTATTTGAATTTCTGACGATATCTCTTCCAGTTGTTCATATACAATGTGAAGAACGCATTCAACTGTTATTTCATGTACCAGATGATCGGCATCATATGAAAATCGTCCGCTTTTTCGACCTCGTCAGCCCGATCGCCCTTCCACTCGAGCTAATCTCGATCGAAGAATGACGAAAGTTGCCAGGATCGACTCGACGATAGTCGCATGATTGGGCTCGCGGTTTTTCTCGCTGCCCCGGCCAAGGACCCGTGGCGCGAGATCGTGTCAATTTCAAGAAATTCCTTCTTCCTCCGGCCTTTCTGCGGTTTTCAGAGATGTGCCCGCGGCGCAACCGCATTCAAGGACTCGCCTTTCTAGCCCGCAAGCACGCCCACGCTTTTTAGCTCGCCGGCTTTTTAGCGCGCCGCAAATCACCGAACGTCGCGCGATTGATCGACGATTTCGGAGGACCCTTCGCTTATTGGCACTCGGGTGACGACGAGCGCCAAATTTATGGGACCTTACCGTACAAATGCGGCCTATCATCGTGCCGCGATCGTTGATTTACAGGCTCTGCTGGTCAAAGAAAAGGCCACGATTGAGCAGTTCACGGGGTCACAGTGAAGAAATCCGACTTTCTTCCAGTGAAATTAATCTCCGCATCAACCTCATACAACAGTGTTATCGAAAATGTATTGTTGCACTTGGTTTCACATTGAGGATCGGTGCAAGAAGAGAAATTAAGAAAATTACGAAAAGAAGATGAAAGAGTAAAAATAACACTATGAAAAGTATAAAAAGTGGAGAAAATACATAAATTATATATAGCATTGAACGTTGAATTTTTCTAACTCTTAAGAGGGAATAATACCTTAGGTGACTTAATTGAAAAGGTTTTTTAGAAATTTTCTCCATTGCAAGAACGAACAGCCTACAAAATGACTTGTCATGACATGTAATGGCATGTTACATAAATTGCGTCTACTTCGTCTTAGAATCACAAGAGAAATTTTTGGAAATTTTGGTTTCCTAAAAAATGACAAGTATTTGAAAAAGTGTTTAAAAAATAAGGTAAAAAACGATTAAGATACGACGAAATAAGAAAACTAATAAAGTAATTGTCAACATCCTACGTACTATCCCTGTATTATGCAACAAAAAAGCTTTATAAATAATTTGGTATCAAATATGATGAAAATTAAGAAATGTTGCTAATTAAATCTAAATATTAAGATTTTGAAAGAGCTGAAAGAACATGAACAGAGTGCCCTATTATTATATAGAACACAGGAAACTATTTTAGAGGTTTTAGAATGTCATTCAAAATAAGAAAAATTTCTTGATTTTTTTGAACTGCAAAGGTTTAAAAATCCTGCTTTAAAAATTGCTGAAAATACAAGCGAAAATTACACTTCCTAAAAATTCCAAAAAATAACAGACTTTCTTCCACCGGCGTTTTAAAATTTTTCTCATTTAACTGTGACTCTTGAATTTAGTAGAAACATTAAAGATTCACCAGAATTTTTGCAGCCATCCGTAGTTTATGTAATTTTATACAGTCAACACGAATTATTTGTAGTCTACTATTGAACTTTTTTGGTTATATGACTTACATTCTCTTATGGTTCCACACTGTCAGAAAAAAGTTGTTAATTTTTCTATACATACATTGGAAGTTATTATCTCATACATGAATCGGAGAATTTCCATACTTTGTTTTATAATTCCCATTCATGAGTAGAATATTTCTCATTCATGTATAGAATTTTTTGGAGAAGTATGGAAAAAGTTACATATTTGCAGAGGATATTTTCCATACTCTTAAAATTTCCATACAATATATGATAATATTGAGGGCCCGGAAAGCAAAACGGCGGGAGCGCTCGACCTAGTAGGTAGAAGAGGGGGCATAACGCGAAGATCCGATCATAAGGAAGACGAAAACGAAATATTTCGATAAACTTTCTTTATTTAACTCGCCATAACTCTGGAACTAGGTATTAGAATTAAATGAAATTTGGTCACATGATTCTTCTTACTTTAGCGATGCTCTCAAAGTGCAGAAAAACTCATTGACATTATTTATTCATTGTTGAAATAACAATAAACAATGATATTAA
>JAPYZL010098595.1:0-12153 GCA_030522825.1 Platygaster orseoliae
AAAAAAAAAAAAAAAAAAAAAAAAAAAAAAAAAAAAAAAAAAAAAAAAAAAACGTGTTTCTCAAAAAATGTCAGTTATCATCTTTTGACATCCGACCCTTCACTTGTAGTTATCTTATAGTATTCAATAATTTTCAAAATTATGCATTCTGACATATAACTGTTTCTGACGACAATTTCACAAAAGTCAAAGGTGCTACGTCTGAAAGAAATTCGAATATTGTCTCCTTGTTCTTTTGTTAAAGTTTTCTCCTAAAAATCCTAACTTCAGAATTATTGGTCAATCTTACTAACTCGCAAAAAATATTTAAAAAAAAACAACAATAACAAAATTTACCACCATATACACTCAAACACATGAATTACATCTATTTGAAACCGAAACGAAAGTAATAAGTTAAATGACTGCTCGAAGTATCGATTCCCCTCAATCAAGAACAGGCAATAACAAACCACAAATTCAACGAGGCGTTAGTTTCCTTTCAGTAAAATGGAATCGAGTAACATTCGTTACTTCACGACCCTCTGTTACGCACAATAAATTGATGCATTGGCCACTGTCTGCCGCCACGTGCTTCCTAAACAGAGATTAGCCGGGGATCCAGTCGAGATCAACAGTCAAACGGCGAAATTCGTATTTGCTGAGCTCGAAAATTCACCCGAGCCGACTAACGAGCGAAAGTAATCGCATTATCCGACGTTTTCTCCTAGATTAAGACAATGGGAGCATCGCTGAGTTTCCAGTGAGTGCGAGAGAGATGCGTAGAGTGGGAACCGCGCCAAAGCGAGAGAGACGCTCTCCGACAGTTAAAGATGATGAAATCTTTCTTTCAAGTTTTCTCCACCAATTAGCAATTTTTTCGCGAATTCAAAATTATTCAGTTTTTGAAAAAATTAGCTAAAATATTGTGATTACGATTAGACGATTTTTCACTGTGAGGGGGACTCACCTTCCCCCAATTCACTTGCGAGCAAAAACACATTCGGTTGATTTTATCGATTGAAAGGCAACTTACAATTAGTCATCGAAAACGGACTTTTCATCTTTCAATTTTTTATCCCAAAGTTAACGAAGACCGACGTTCCGAGCGTTCGGCGAAAATTGCGCAATCATCGGGGATCGCAATAACCGGCGATGGCAAATGCGCGTGAGTCATGGCGGGGTGAAATTTTCGAGCGCAAAAATGTGTCGCGAAATGGGGGGCGAAAAATTGCGAGTGACAGCGGTGAGGAGCATCTTGACGGTGGCGAGTCATGTCGTGCGTCGACTGATTGCCGCAACGATCGCGTTGCGTAGTCATGCGCGCTTTGGTACACCGTTGTCCCGAGGGGGTCGAACACCTTACGTCACGGTTGATTGCTTGTTTGTAATCGAACACGCCGATTTTCCCACGTCTGCGCACGCAAATTGTGCTATTTACGATGGTGGTTTTTTTGGTAGTTACGATATTCTATGTGGGTTTTATGAAAAACAGCATGTCGTTTGCTGGTGTCATTTGAGGTGATTCAAGTGAAGTGGAGATTGGTTTTTAAAGAGAGTTAGAAGGTTTATTTAAAAGAAAAAACGAAAATCCATTGTAATGTTAGTAGATGTTGTTGAAAAAAGATATGTAGATTTCTGAATTTGGTATCATAAAATGATTCTTTACATGTAACCGCCACAGTTTGCTGTTACTAACAGTCTATTCAATCGGTCTAATTTTTGGTCACTTTATCAGGTTTGATTTTATGAGAGGGGGTATCCAAAAATATTTTTAAAATGTGGAATAGAAGTATTGAAGATAATTAGGAGGAATGCAAAATAATTATTCAAGGAAAGAAATATTTAAACATAGTGTGGTTAAAATAATTTGGAAAAAAAGAGGAAAAAATTGATAAAAAATAGTGTAAAATGGATGCAGTTAAAGAAAAAAATTTTCTGAAAAATCGAATATATAAGTGTTTTATTTATAATCATTAAAATGTTGAAAAAGAAAACAACAACGACGACTCAAAATTTTAATCCGGATTCTTGAAAATGAAAGGGAAATTCGGAAAATATTTTAGAAAGTTCATTGCTAGGTTCAAAAATTCAAGACGTTTTGTATGTCGCAAAAAACTGTGTCAGTTTTTGAAACTGTATCATAATTTTAAAACTGTTCTAGAAACTGTTTAGAACGTGAAAAAATTATCAAATGTCTGTACCAATGTAAGACATATGAATTGTGAAATTCGTCAAACTGTCGAAAATATCTCAAAAAACTGACTTAACATTCAGAAAATGCCAAAGCTGTAATAATTTCTATAAATTGACACATTTTTGAAAACCTTACTAATTTTTCAGTGAATTATCAAAAATTTCAGGCTATTTATTCATTATTAAAAACCACAGAAAAATAATTGTAAAAAACCAAGAAAATATTTTAACACCGTCGGACTTCATGAAAAACTGAAAATAATAATGAATGAAGTTATTTGCTTCGATTTTAGATGATTGCCGAAACACATACGTGACGTGATTTTATAAAAGATACCTTAGGGTTCAAATCGTTTAGGCCTACTTTCCAATTCCCTTGAAACAGATAATGTGCCTTAACGAGTGGTACCCTAAGGTATTTTTTTTTAAATCACGTCACATATATAAATTAAGGGTAGTTCGTGTATCGATAGGGGTGATTTCTGTGGGATCAAACGGTTCGCGCTAAATATTTCTCATCAGTATTCAATATTATTAAATTCTAAAACTTGACGGAATTATCGATGCTAAGAGTTTGTAATAAGTTTTTACATTTTGTTATTTTTGTAACTCAAATTTTTAAATAGGTAATATTTTCGGAAAACTGATGAGATAAACAAAAAATTAGAACAATTTCGTGAAAATGTAAAAACATCGAATTTCTGGAACATTTTCCAATTCTTTAAATATGAATTTAAAAAACAATTCAAATTGCTATGAAGAATCGTTTTGATATTAGTTGTGAAGAAACAAAATAAATAATATCTGCTCGAATGGCAAATTTTAGAAAATAGTCAAAAATTTGAAAATTTTTATTGTTGAAGAAATAGACTCAATTTCGATGAATTCTGATAATCATAAAAAAATATTTAAATTGGCAAAAGCATGATTAACTGTGAGAAATTACAAAATTGTACCGAACTGTAAAAAATTTTGTAACACTTATGAACTCTGAAAATATGCCAGCTATAGAAATCGGTAAAGCTGTTGAAATATCGTGAAAAAAGTCGAAATCGTTGAAAATTTCTAAAAAGTTGGCAAAAATATCATTACTTCAATAAATTGTCACATTTTCAGTTTTTGTTAAAACGTTGAAAAATAGGCTTAAATATTGAAGAAAACTTTCCCCATCATTTTTAAACTGATCCAGAAATTTTTCAAAATGTTAAAGAACCTTGAATTCATTAGAAACACATCATGAAAAATGTTCACTTGAATATGAGTTTCAATAATAAGTCAAATTTATTCGACTTGAAATAAACTTTACGTACATAAATTAAAAAAAAAACAAATATCACCAACTTACATGCATTTTTTCAGTGGTGGGGGCTCACTTTTCTCAAAATTTTTTTCCCAATGCCCGTTTTTCCCAAAGTACTTTTTTTCCAAAAATCTTTTTTTCCCAAAACACTTTCTCCCAAAATCTTTTTTTCCCAAAACACTTTCTCCCAAAATCTTTTTTTCCCAAAGCACTTTTTCCCAAAATATTTTCTTTTCAAAGCACTTTTTCCAGAAATCCTTTTTTCCCAACAGATTTTTCCCAAAAAATTTTTCTCGAAATGGAGACATTTTTTGTTTTTACATTTTGTTCACTTCAAGTTTTCTAATTTCTGGTCATTTGTTACATCTGTTACTTTTTTATGTTTTTTTAAAATTAACAGTCACATTTTTGGTGAAATTATGGCTGAAATTATCAAATCTCGATCTTCAACGATATTAAACATCGATGGCTTCTTGTATAACAAGCATTCAGGTACATATATTTCATCGGTACATATTTTTTTATTTTTTCGTTTAGTTGTTTCTGACCGTTTTATATTTACTCGTTTGATGTGTCGACAGTCATAATGTTTAATATAGGGACGATTGGTGAAACCGCTTATTGGAATTGCAAGAAAAAGGTTGAAAGTATAGTACCCGTGCGATTACCAATTACCAGTGGAGATGTCGATAATTTAATTATCAAAAAAGGATTAGAGAATTCAAAACATAGTCATGCACCAAATTTGTAAGAAGTTTCTGCTTTAAAAATTAATAACAACATACAAAGAAAAGTATCCGAGAATCCGGAGTCTCCTCTAGCTCAAATTTTGCGCACAGAACTTCGTAACGTCCCTTGACGTATCGACGTACCTCAAAAATATTGGATACTACATATAATTTTGAAAAATTAAAAAAAATTTTATTTATCAAAATTTTTATTACAAAATAAAGCATTCCTAGTTATTTACATTTTGAACTCTTTGATATAAATATATATATTAAATTTTGGTTCATTTCAAAATTGACATAAAAAAATTGTATTCTGGGAGAAATGGGATTAAGAAAAAATAAATAAGAAGAATTTTATAAAAAAGTGCTATGGGAAAAACGGATTTTGGGAAAAAGTGCTTTGGGAAAAAAGGATTTTGGGAAAAAAGTACTTTGGGAAAAACGGGCGTTGGGAAAAAGATTTTGGGAAAAGTGGTACCCAATCCTTCTCAGTATTAAGAAGTCGATGAATATTCGTTCGAATATCTAAACATTTCGGAAACATAGTTTTTTTCACTTCACAATACAATATCCAAGACTTTCTATCCTTTCTATCATTCCTTTATCAATTCTCCAGAATCATCATTAATCGCGAGTTGCATTTTCACCGATACAATCACGACGCGAAAAAAGGTTCTTTGGCGCGTGACATACATTCTTGGGCGGCCATACTCGTGTGAAAGCTCTGATTGGTTAATGAGTTATGCCCAGCGTAAGTGGTCATTAATAGCTCATCGATCAGTCAATGCGTGTTTAAATCCTTCCCCATGGTTTTCTCTGTAATTAGTTGAGAAGAAAGTCCATTATTTCTGTGTTCGACTTTGTTACTCTGGGAACTTCATTTGTGGAAAAAATTTTCCGAGTTCATTTACGTGACATTTACAAAAACATGCTCTGATTTATTGCTGGAATGATTAGTTTGCTAGTTTCTGTTGCGAGAAAAGATTTTGGACGAACAAGAAACATTAGAAAATAGTTAAAAATAGTTAATTTAAGTAACTTATTCATTTTATTATTTATTCAAATTAAGTATATAAAAAGTTTTCGCCTCAACACTAGTTTTCTACAACACATTCATTCTAGTAGCTTACCACCAATGCACCAATGATTCAAACAAAAGCTTTCCAACGATTCCACGAATGCCAACCCCCTCGAATTATTCCGATTTCTCGAGGGACACGAAACGTACACCTTGGATGAAATTTCTCGATCTACGTGCAATAGTCATGATTGGTCTTGAGGACAGCGACCGTCACTGTCAATAAAAACCCAACTTGCCGCCACGTGGCGTTTCGCGCAATATTTATTCGTTATACGCAACGCTCGTAAATGTTCAAGGGATAGCCGAAGGGCTCGAAAATCGGCTTAATTCATCTTGATTTCACGACCCTTCACATGGATATCAGGTTGCACACAAATCGGGAAACTCGCGAGATCGACACCACGCTCCTGCGTAATCCAAAGCCATGGGAACCAGTCGAATAATCATTGTAAATTACCACGCATCTGCAGCGCGTTTCGGTCGTTAACGCGAAATACTGTGAAACATTTCGGGAGTGAATTATGGCCCGGGGAAGAAAATATCGTTCGGTTTTCCCTGATACATGAAACGCGCATTTGTGTAAGCGAGGCATGAAAATTTTTGGTTTAACGTTTTGAATTAGTAGGGTAATCGATTGGTAATTGATGATTGTATTTTCAAGAATAGCAGTAACATTTTTCAATGTATAAAAAAAACCTCTGTGTAAAATATTTTATCTACATGAAAAAAATTAAATCGATTATTCCAACTTATTATTAAGTAAGCCTATTCTATTGTGTATTGTGAATCGTTGCATTAACTTTACCCTAAAAATCGGTTCGTAATAAACGCTAAAGCTTTACGAACATTTTGGTATGAAAATTAGCCTGATCTGATTATTATTCACGGAGATACAGCGAGTTAAAAATTTCGTTCTGAATCAATATTGATACGTTGGCGAACACGTCTGTTTTATCAACTGCGATCCTCGAAACCCGAAATCGGACAAAAAGTTTCGACATCTTGCCGCTAGGAGCACCACAGCAGGGCGCTTCTCGCAATAGAGTTCTATTAGAGATGGCTTTATCTAACCGGTTCGCCAACACACCTTGTCTCCATTCTTCAGACGGTTACCAACTGTGAACGGTACTGTACGAAAGGAATGAAGGCCAAGTGTATGTCCTACTCTCCCCCACGAGTTACGTAAAAGTTTTTGATGTTATTTTGCTTTATAAAACAACTTTTGTGTTAAAATTTTAAATCTTCCCAAAAATTTCTCATAGTCATGTCCTATATTATTTTTGCAATTTCAACTCGAGTAGTCAGCGTTGCTTACTCTAAATTTTTATATCTTCGGAAATTACTTACAACGACAGCGACGTTTAGAAAGTGTTCTCAAAGTGTTCTCAAAGATTTTCATGTAGATGGTTATTACAGAGTTGAACTCTGTTGGCTATGTAGTATGTACACAAGTGTGTAATGTTATGTTGCTTTATAAATTATTCTTCTTGTATAAAATATTAAACCATTTTTTCACTCGTTTCTCGATACTTGAAATTTCGGGTTCAAAACCATCTTCAGAATCTACTCACAATAAGGCTGAAATAAGTATCTTTCTTGACCAAAAACGATATTTATATGCTTGTATCCAAATGATAGATTCGTTAACTATAAACGAATCTTATTTCATAGGAATAAACACTTCTCTCAGTGAATCAAGAATGGTAAATTATTTTAGCGTTCTCCTAATTTACAAGCATAGTACAATACTTCTACAAGTACAACTCAATACCCACTCACAAAAGTCGGAACAAGCTCGCGTCCTCGCGAGCAGAAACATAAAAATAATTACACCTAATGGGCCGTTAATGCGCTATAAATTATTCGCTGCTCTCGCGCATCGCCGGGCATGCTGGAGCGTGAAATAAAATAGTCATTAATGCAGCCGGGGAGTGCGCTTAGGGGTGGCCCAACCCTCGGCGTTCTGGGTGGCCCTTGGTGGCCCACATCGTACAACAAGCATAAATAGCTCGCGCTACACCCACGCTCGTCATCCATCCATCGTCCTCTCTTTTCCTACCCTTCATGTTGCCTCGGTATACGACAACTTCGCTACATAAGCACCCCCCGTGGCACTAAATCACTAAGCTAAGGGCTGTTAAATAGCAGCACGCTTCCTCACGAGGCGTGTCCACGTATTTGTGTGGCCTCGGCGTCCGGCGTCCCGTTGACTTTTCTCGCCTAAGGTATGAAACGTTCAATGTTTCCTCCATTTCGAGTGTGCAGCGATTTTTTTCTCGAACCGCTTCCTGCGCCAATGAACACTTCCTGCTGGGTATATAAAAGCCCACATATAGCTGGCCACGACTAATTAACGCGGAACTTGGATGGAGATTTGAAGAGATTTATAATGACGTTTGGGGTATAAGTTGGTGTGAAGAAAGGGTGATTTGTTGGAGAGATGTGGCAGTTGGGGGTGGTTTTTTTAGGGGTTTTTTAGGCATTTTCGTATATGATTTTGGTATCGTAGGGAGGAAAAGTATTGTTGGGTTGATGCAGAAGAGGGAAAGCAATGTTGGATGGGTTCAAGTTTATTGTGAGAAGAGTAAAAAGAAATGATTGGGCAAAAAATGAAATTTTCAAAAATTTATTGTTATATTTTTCTCAAAAAAGATTTACTGTTTATGTACAAAATTCTCTAATTTATAACTATACAAACAAAATTTCCAGACACCTGAACTCTAGAACTGTCGTTGCCATAATATTCATCCCCCCCCCCCTCACCAAATGCACACTTGTATTCCCAACTGTATTCAAATTGTCTAATCAAGAAAATCCTCGGTTTTCTCGATCGATTTTTCCAATCTCAATAAATCCATTTTCATCTAACATGGGTTCTTTTTTACAACGCCACTGGTATTCGAGTATTTGATTGCCCGAGGAAGGATAACGATAATTCGCCGAGGGTTCGCCATATCGTCTCTTTAAAGCCGTCCAATTTCGCTAGGAAGGGAGTTTAAGGAAGGTAAGATCGTAGCTCGAGCACGAGGATAGAATCCGTGAGCATCCCAATGGACGACGTGGGGTTGGCTCACAGGAACCAGTTTAGCAACTGGGAGGGTGAGGGGCTTCGCGAATTACGGTGGCGCAAACGCGAGCAAGAAGTCATAACGTTTGGCCCAACTTTGCTGCCTACGAGTTCCCCGAAAATAACGATGAATTCACCTTCGACACCGATGGTTGGCGATAAAAAAGATCAAACTTTGAAAATGTTTACTTTCAAGGCATTTTCGTAGTCTGTGATTACTGACGAAGCGCCCAACGACTTTATGACTTATTTAATTTGTAAGTATGTTCAGTTTTTCTCCAAAACCGAATACGAAAAAATCTCATCTTCAGTTCGTACGTGGCGTCAATTAGCTGCCATGCAGGCGGGTCAGAAAAGGATATCTCGCCGACAAAGCCTGATTTCCTGGCTAATTACTAGAGAACTAATTGAATGCCTCTTGAGATTCTCTCTGCTTCTTCCGCCTCGCCCATCCTTGTAACCTTCCTCTTTCTTCCTCCACTTCTGTTTCTCTTCGTCTTTCTCTCAATCGTCTCATTCATATTCATGCAGTGGTAATAGTCTGCCGCCAGCCCGCCGGCAGACATTATTACACTTCTTGCGCGCGTTCGCGCCACCACAGCTCTCTTTTAAGAGACTCCTCTTCCGTTTTCTTGGATGTTTCCCTACTTTCTAGGTTTTTCCTGTTTTCATTGGTTATTTCTGAGGCCATATTAGAGATTGTTTCAGGGGAATGGTGTTTGGCGTCTTACAGAGAAAATAGAGAGCTCAATTTGATAAGAGTCTGTAAGTTTGATAAATTGACTGCATGAGTATGATGTTGGTTGATGTGTTATTTATCAACCGTCTGGATAGATAAATTCTAGAAAATAAGAGAAAAACGTATTCTAAATGCAAGATGCTTCAATCTCTCATTCTCACTACTATATAACCTTATAACATTACTCATTCTAATGAAGATTAGCCCTAACGAAGAGCATGCGAAATATTTTTTTTGTTTTTTGGTCACTTTTTCAGGCTAGAGTCCTAACCTCCAAATTTTACGTTGAAAATGTTTTCTTGGGCGATTCTCATTACTATTTTTATCTGAAATGTTAGATTTTGACTATTTCCTAGTTGAATTTTGCTAATTCATCAAACAGAAAGACGGTTGTAATTGTAGAGTCAAAAATGATTATTTTCAAAAGTAAAGAAGCGTTAATAACTGGAAATAGTCATTTTTCACTCATTCAAATGATCTGAATCTTTTTGTGTCCAATGGTTAATTTTACACGATGAAAGTTAAAGAATGACCATTCCTAAAAAAGTTTTGACTTATGTAGAGTCAAAAATTAGGTTTTCGAAAAAGTAGATTTGAACAATTCTTTTGTCAGGTTAGACCGATTTTCCTGTTAGAAGTTTTTCAATCAATTCAAAAAAACCGTGTTAAAAGTTTTTCTATATACTTTTTGTTACAAGTCGACCAAATAAGCCACTCGAATTTTATGAACTTTCTGGAATTCTCGTCAAAAAAAATTGTGAAAATGAAGTACTTATTTATCAGTATAATATATAATGTTAGAGATTCTTTAAATCGATTGACCATTTTAATATACTTTTTGCTGAATTTACAGCGTTAACGAATTTTAATCGACAAATTTATTTATTCACAATTTGCTAGTAATCGGATATTTGGACGTGAATAACGAGCGAACTGTGAATAAAATATCGTACTGTGAGTTTTGGAAATGGCCTATTTTAACGAAACGATTACAGCCCTCGGCTTCGCCTCGGACTGCAAACTTTCGTTTCGTCGAAACCGACATTTCCAAAACTCGCAGTAATACTATTATTCGAGTTAAATATACTAATTTATAGGTATCAGTAACACGTTCACGTAAAAAGCTTCTAAAATAGTTTATCAGAAACAATTTTTTTATTTCATACACTGCGTATAACATATCATCGTAAAATAATTTTTTTCCTATAAATTTATTTTTCTTAGGATATTTAACTGAAGAACATGAAATATCAAAACGTGAACTTCCTCCCAATAGAATTTAAATCCTTCATTCCGATTCAATTTTTTAAAGCAGAAAAAAACTTTTTGCAAAACACGCAGAAAAAAGGTGCTTCTTGCACCTGAAAACAAACACAAAGGACGTGCATTTCCGACCAGCGATTTATTTCGATGTGCGCGTCGCGTTTTAATGAGTGTTTTTGATTTTTATTACCTAGGGGTAGTTTTTATTACCGACAGACGGCGAGTTTTATTGCGTGTTTTTGATTTTTATTACTTAGGAGTAGTTTTGTTTCTGACAGACGGCGCGGTGCGCCGTGCCGGAAATGCACCCCCTTCGTGTTGATTTTCAAGTGCGAGAAGCACTTTTTTGTACGTATTTTGCAAAAAATATCGTTTGCAACTCGGACCCGAGGCGTGGCTTTGTTCTCGGACCAATTTATCAGCCTCGGCAGATAAATTGGCCCTCGCCCAAAAAGCCTTAGGTCCTAGTTACAAAATATACTATATACGCGAGGATATTTTTCCGGGGCAAAACGTGCTTTTTTGAAAAAAGGAAAAACCACACCGTACACAACCTTGCGCCCACAATAAAAACAAACATGCATCTGTTAAGACATCTGTCTAATCCTGTCACTTCGCACAATTTACGCAAACCGGCGTTTCCGATACTTATAAATTAGTATCTAAACCTCGAAAAACACATAAATTATCGAACACAAAAAGACCGGAAAGAACCGCACTCAATATTTTGAAACTGTTTGTAAAACTATGAAACAAGAAAAATCCAAAGTCAGCTCTTATAATAGGAGAATCAATCGAAAGTATATATGCTGGTTTTTTTACAAAAGCTGATAAAATTCTTCAAAATTTATTTATGTATTTCTATATAGTAGAAAAAAGTTAACTAATGCCCTCGAAATCCAACCATTTATTTCTTTGCAACTCCACCATTCATTGGTTAATTAATTTATAAATTTTATAAGTTCATTAGTTATTTGAATCATTATTTTATTCATTATTATGTTGAGTGATAAGTTATTCAACTGATTCATAAGTTTTTGAAGTGAAACTTCTCTACTCGAGGGAGTGAAATCGAAATCAGCTGACGATTGTCGGAAAGATTTAACTGCGCGTTCAGTTGGCGCACGTGTGAAATTTAAATGTATGTTGAATTTCATACCGGCAAATAAAACTCATTTTACTGTTGAAATGAATTGGAAACTAAATGCATTTTAGTAACGTTAGAATTGAAATTCGAATAAATATTTATGCTACAAGGGAAAAAAAGGATGATTCTAACGAGTGCAAAGTTTGGGCACGAGCGAAGCGAGTGAGCAATCGCACGAGTTGGAATTATCCTTTTTATCTCGTGTAGTATACAATATTTTTTCCCATGCATGTGTAAAAGTAGCCACTTCATTTTTATGGAACGCAGGAACGAAATCCTTTTTTTGGAGTACTTGGAAATCAGCATGAGTTAACAATAAAATCCTAGGGAAATATTCATAAATCCCGGATCACAGGGAAGAAAGTTGCATGATCCGTGATTTATGAATGTTTCCCAGAGTTTTTGTTGATATTTGATTTATTTATTATTTATTATTATTATTTATGATTTATTATTATTATTATTGATTATTTGATTTCCGAGTACCCCAAAAAGGGGCTTTTGTTCCCGCATTCCATAGAAATAAAGTGGCCTTTTTTACGGATGCCTGGGAAAAAAAAATTTTCAATAACAAAACTATCAATTATGGTTTATAATATAGCATGGAATAGAATTTTGTATAGTGATCCAAAGAAACACTGCAAATTGTT
>JAPYZL010098633.1:0-23221 GCA_030522825.1 Platygaster orseoliae
TTTCGAGTAGTTTTGACAGTTTTTAAACTAGTCAAGTTATGTGAAATACAATGAAATGTATTTCAAATCCTTAATACCAATTTCGTCAGAAATTGGCATAAAGAATGTCTAAATAAATGTGTGTTTCAAAATGTGACGTGTGCGGAAGAAAGGGGGCTAAGTTGGTTCGGCAAGATTTTTCAGGAGAGTCGATCGAACTTTAGTTTCTCGAGCAAAGCGCGTATTATGGGACACCGAACAAGTGGATTTTGGTAGCGAAAGAAAATTCGCAAAATTTTTTCAATTTTTGTACTGGAAAGTGCAATTCCTAAACTATCCAATCGATGAAGACCCGAAAAACGATTTTTTTCCGACTTAATGCCCTTTCTTTCAGACACATCACAAATAAAAAAACGCAAAAAAAAACTTTTTTTATTTATAAGTCTCTTAAATTTAGATTCATAACTTAATATTCAAAGCAGAAAAATAATAATTTTAACGTTTAAATTAAAAAATTCACTTTTAACCTTTAAATTTTACATACTGCCCGGTAAAATTTATTATGCAGTCCATAATATATGCATCATGATAGATAAAAAGTAAAGAATTGCCACTATGTCCCATGATTCATGGGCTGCACGGTAGTTTTTATAGTAAACTGCACGGTAAAATTTAACGGAAATTTCTTTCCGTGTAGAAATCAATTATATAATCAAACAATCCTTCAAGTTGTGTAAATACTAAAAAAATATAAAAAATAATTACTGTATTAGAAAAAAATGATAGTAAAAAACTTGACCTCCAAAATTCAAAAATTACAAGAGCGATATTTATTACATAAAAGACGTTTCTCAAAAACGTGTGACTCTGGGATCAATACTTTGTACACTTTTGAAATCCTGAAATCCGTAAATTTCAAAATAATGGTACTTTTTAACTAGATCGCCGAAAAATGACAAATTATAAAATCCTTAGAGAATACATTTTCCTGAAAAAACTTCCCTGAAAATTTTTTATACCTTTTTATCAAAGCAGGAATAAAACCTCAATAAATTCTTGATTCACGTGAGAATCCTAATAAAATTTCATTCCTTCACTCTACACTCGAATATACAATAATCAATCCAACGATTATAAAAACTTAATATTAACAAATTTTGAAAATATCACCGAATTCCCTCTTTCGAAAACACTTCCATTGCACCATTGTCTCGCGAATAATCACTCACATCTACAAGAGCTTGAAACCAAGTTATTCTTGATCAAATACGAGTAATTGGCAAGGGCCAGAGCTCCAGCGCGAATCTATTCATGAAACGAGGTATGGTCGAAGAAAAGGGTCAGACAAGAGGAGCGATGTATTTGCTCGAATGGTTAATGCCTGGCACGAAACAAAAGAACTAAGGTCGAAATACTTGAAAATCGCTGTTCTAAACATTACAAAATATAAATTAAACACTTCTATCAAAGCACGACAGGTTGCAAACGCAGAATTTCCCCTACAAGAAAATAGAAGTTACAAAAAAGCGCTACAGTTGAATAAATGAAACAATTTTCAGTATAGATGTTGAAAAATAATTTTGAAGCACGATAAACAGAACCTGCTACCAACGACTATGTTTTCCAAGCCTTCTGTCCGCGCCGAAGCTGCTCGTTTTGTTCGAGTGTTTTTACCCATAATTGCCCAAGTTTTTACGACGTTCCGGGATCGTCGGTGTTTCTATGACGACGTGAAGTTTTTCTGGAAATAAATCTGAATTCCAAATACGTCGCGCGAGTCTTCTTCGGTCGACGCGCGCGTTTTTTTCCGCCCCGAGACACCCCATTGTCGCAGGCGTTATCGATTTCTGGTCCCAAGGAGTTCACGCACACCGCGAAAGCCGCGTCTTCCAAGACGAGAGAGCGAAGCGAGGGGAGGATAAAATATACGCAGGGAAAAAGACGAGGAATATCTTCTCGAAGCAGAACATAGGACAGTGAGACAGATGGGTATCGGCGGCAAGATGCATCGATTGGCCGCTCTCTCCCGGAAAAGAATATCGCTGCGGCCAATACGTGATCCCTGGGACCAGAATGGCCGCTGCTAGTGCCACTCGAGCGACTATGCACCTCGTGTTTACACACCTAGCGCACGTACGTACACGCTAAATGCGGCTTTTATCCAAGTTTTTTTACCATACTTGGAAAGTGTCACTTGTTAATTAAAAAATGAAAAAAAAAACTTACGCCATCTCACTTTCTACACTGCGGAAAGTGATGTTCTCTTTCGGGATCCAGAGCTTGAAATTGAAAAATTTAAAAAAAATTTTAAAAGAACTTAACTCATTTAAAAAAATATAGCAAATTTATGCTACAAAAAAAAATAGATAAAAAGAAAAGAAATGCTAAATGCGGCTTTTTTCCAAGTTTTTTACCATACATGGAAAGTGTCACTTGTTAATTAAAAAATGAAAAAAAACTTACGCCATCTCACTTTATATACTGCGGAAAGTGATGGTCTATTTCGGGATCCAGAGCTTGGAACTGAAAAATGAAGAACAAATTTTGAAAGAGCACCGTGTTTGGTTTATGCTCATCATGTTGAGTAATCGTGTAACAAGGTTTTTAAAAATATTTTGATAATAATTTTTAATTTTGGAGTCTTGAACTTTTGTCATTGTCTGAATTTTTCATAATTTTACTTTTTTTGTATTGGAACATATTCACAAAACCCTAAATTACGAATAATTGAGAGAAAAAACCCCACTCTTTCCCCGATATTGTATCCTCTTATTTTCGACATATTTATTTATAATTTATTGTAAACCAAAAATTGTATTGAAAGTACAGTATATTAAGAAATTAATCCTCAAAAATTAGCAAGAAATGATAAAAAATGTTTTTTTTAGTTTTTCAGTATAAAGAATGAATCTTAGTTTAAAAAAAAATTTTTTTTTTTTATTATTGTTTAACAATGCAGAATTTTACTTTCAACTACTAGTCCTTATTTGCAAAGCATCAAATTAGACCCTCATATTTTTTTAGGTCAAAAGAACAAGTTGTTTGTTTGTTATAAATATTTAAAGTGACTGGGGTAGGACATACCCCATGTGCACGATACGTAATTTTTATGAAGTGTGCACAACAAGGGTTAATAGTTTATTTCTTCACTAATGTGAAAAAGTATTTTTTATCGAATCTATCTGACAATGAGCGTTATAATTACATGAGTGCGAAAAATTGTTTTTTTTTTTTTTTCATTTCCTTATAAGTGCCCAACAAAAAGGCTGAAAGCTCGAAGACAAGAAACAAAAAATTAGTTTTTTATTTAGTTGGCTCGAAAGGATAGATAATCATAAAAGTTATAAATTGTAAGAATGAAGAATTATGAAGCCCTTATCAAGGAAATTTTTAAAAATTCAAGATTACAAAAATTCTAAGAACTTTGATTCGAATTCTTAAATTTGAAATTCTAAAGTTAAAAATGCTGATTCAAATTCTGAAATTTTTATTCTGAATTAAAAAGATTTGATTCAAATTCTGAAATTTCAATTTTGAATTCTAAAACTCTTATTCAAATTCGGAAATATTTATTCAAGATTCAAAAATTCTGATTTGAATTCTAAATTCAAAAATTTACTAAAAAATTTCAAGAATTAACTGAAAGAAAGAACAAAATGAAAGAATTCACTGTGAAACTGTACTGACTTCTGAAAATTCTGATTAATATTCTTAAAATTGAATTATGAATTCAAGAATTCACTGAATTCAGTGAAAAAATTCAAGAATTTCAAAATTCCGAGAATTCTGATTCAAATTCTGAAATTTGAATTCTTAATTCAGAAATTCTGATTAAAATTCTGAAATTTGAATTCTAAATTCAGGAATTCTGATTCAAATTCTAAAGTTTGAATTCTGAGTTCAAAAATTTTGATTCAAATTCTGAAATTTGAATTCTAAATTGAAAATCTCTTATTCAAATTCTGGAATTTTTATCCTGGATTCGAAAACTCTTATTCAAATACTGGAATATTAATTTTAATATCAAAAATTCTGAATTAAATTCTGAAATTTGAATTCTCCATTCAAAAATTCTGATTCAAATTCTAAATTCGAAAATTCACTGAAAAAAATTGAAGAATTCACTGAAAGAAAGAACAAATTGAAAGAATTCACTGTGAAACTTTACTGAATTCTGAAAGTTCTGATTCATATTCTTAAATTTCAATTATGAATTCAGTGAAAAAAATTCAAGAATTCATAAATTCTGATTAAAATTCTGCAATTTTAATTCTAAATTCAAAAATTCTGATTCAAATTCTAAAGTTTCAATTCTAAATTCAAAAATTCTGATTCAAATTTTAAATCAATAATTCAAATCTCAGAAAAAAAAATTCTCGTCTGATTTTCAAACGTTGTAAACTTTGCCAACATAACAGCAAACCATTCATTCAACATCTCACTCAATCTAAAAACACCCAATTTCCTTCCATCCAAAAAACAGTCCTAAAAAAAAACCACCCATCCCACAAATCTACCATTTCTCATAACATCGCAACTTGTCGACAACCAAACACGCAAAAATGAGCAACGCAAAAAATCGCTCAGTCGTTGAATAAACGTAATTAACATGTGTAAACGCGACGCGTTTGTTCGCGGCCAGATAAGTCGTCTCAATTCAGTGCAACACGTGATTCCTCGACAAATAAACGAGCCTTGGAGCACGCGGCTTAATAATGAATGAATCAGGTAGTTAATTAATCGAGCGGCAAGGGGGGAGGAGGGGGGAGGAAGGGCGATCGGGGCGGGGCGCAAAAGTCCGGTACAAGCGATAGCGCTACCACTTCGCGGACTAGAATTCTGAAGCACCGCGCGCCAGATTCCTTTTTCGGTCAGAGGAATGGAGAAATCGATCCCGACAGAATGAAAGTTCAGGCCTTTATAAACAGTAACACGACTGCGACGCCGTGCTTGGAACTTGTTTTCTCAATTGAATTCAATGCTTATCCGCGAGGCCACGTTATTTATTAGATTGATTCTTCGTACTCGGGCGGAACGCAGGTGAATCGGCCATTATATACACCGCTCACATGTCCTTTTTCGATACTGCCGAAGCTTCCTCTATTTGTTTGTTCATTTCGGACCTAAGAAATTCTCCGCGGGAGTTGCTTTCTGCGGGAACAAGGAATAAAAACCTGGGGAAATCGAAACTGAACAGGGGGGGGGGTGTCTTATTTATAACTTATATTATTTTATAACTTGATTTCTTTAGTGTAAAATAATATGTGTAAAATTTTTATTTGGATTTCATAAAATATCATCTATACGATGTAATGGATTTCTGAAAACTGACGTTGCTGAAAATTTTTTCTTAGAACTGAATCACATGATTTGAATTGTAATTTTTTTAAAGGGTTCAGAAGATTACATTTTTATATTCGATTAATTTTTAATTATTGTTTTAAATTATTATAAGCAAATATTAATCTAACAAAAAGTGTATTCAAAAATCTTTTTTGTAGAAATGTTCGAAATTTTAGGTTTTTTTCATGAAAGATATTTGGAAATATTGAGATTGAAATTTTTTTGTTGGTTTTTTATACATATTGTAAGTAGTTAATAACTTTGATAATATGATATAAAATTCGAAGATGTTGAAAACGAGCAACTTTGTTGGATTTGAGAAGTTGAAAAAATTAATAATCATGTATTGAAAACATGTCTAAAAAATGTTTTTTGATATTTCTAAGTTACACTTGAAACAAAAATATTCTAGTCCGTAATATCTGTAAATTCAATTATATAATTTCTTCTAACTCAAAATATTCATCTCACTTGTATTGCAATAGATCAAAAATTTTCTATTTTTTTTTTTTTTTTAACTGACTGTTATTGACAGTAATTTAGCTTAATTCTAGTGAGCTTTAGACTACACTTTCAGAATTTACAGTTGTTAGAAAAAAGTAAAAATATTACAAAAAGTATAAAAGATTAAATAGTTTTTTCTAGAAACCTAGCAGGAATAAAGAAAATTTCTTTTTTTTTTCAATTTTTTTGTCCAATTTATTATCATTAAGGGGGGGGGGGTAAGGGATAACTTGAAACAAAAAACACTTTTTTCGCTGATTTTTTACGGAGATACAGCTCAAGCAAATTTATTCAAACTTTTTTCAAATTATAAAACATCATCTAGAGAATATTTTGTTAAATTTTTGTAATTAAATATTAAAAAATAAGCCGGTGACAGAGCGTTTCCCAAAACGTCTTTTTGAAAACACATTGTACGGTGAACACGATAACTCGGCGTAGAATTATCAAAAATCAAAAAAGTTGGTCAATTTACTTAAAGTAAGAGTTGATTCTCCCCCCTCAATCGTAAGAAAATTATTATTTTCATTTTACAACAATTCGTGGTCTATTGAAGCAAAAACGCGATTTTTCGCTCAATTTTCCGCGATTTTTTAAGTGTAAAATTACTTAAATATGAAAATTGCAAATTTTCAAAAACGTAGGGAGGAGGAATTTTATACCATGAAAGTATGTTCCAAGTTTGAAAAGAATCGGTCGAGTAGATTTTACAGGATCGTGTTCACGGACTCAAAAAATTGGTTTTCAGGAAAACTCGTTTATAATTTGTTTATTACTCTAAAAATGAGAAAAAAAATTTTTTTTGTGACTTACACTGAATCATCAATTGATTCGAAATTGAATTAAACTTCAAGAAAACTTAAAAAAAAGAAAATCGATATTCTAAATCTGCTTATCTCTTACCCCCCCCCCCTAAAATAATTGATAAAATTTATCAATTATTTATCTGGGAATTTTTGAATTTATTCATTTATTTTTGAAATAAATTATTCAAATCTACCCATATTGAAATTGATTCTATTTCATTGACTTTTTTCAAATTGATTCCTCCATAGAATACTCAAAAATTTTATTGTTAAATTAAAAAATGAAAAAATTTTTTTTTAGTTTACACTGCAAAAGTCATACTACGATGAGGGAATAAATAAACATTTTTGGAATCTTGAGTAATCAAAGAAGTTAATTTTAACGAGGCATAGAAATAAACTTTACCAAAGTGAAAGCTCAATTTAAAAACTTTCATAATTTGCAATCATATTTTTTAACAGGAAAAAATTTTGAAAAATGGTGCAAGTAAGTCTATATCGCAAATAAAAATGAATTCTCTTATAGAAACTTACAAAACTTAACGATGTTTTAGTTTTCATGGATCATACATGTAATTTTTTGAAAGAATCTTACAATTACACTAATTATTAAAAAAAATTTCATGGAAATGAAAAAATTATTCATCCCTATTTACTCTAATGATAAAATGACACTTAAGATCCAAATCATTTTCTGTATGAATATACTGATGAAATTAAGAACTCTGTGTCAATCTTATATGCAAATATTTTTCAATTTTGAATTTCTACAAATTCATGTACCTGATTACGTGCTAGAAAAAAAAACACTTTTTAACAATTTTCTGAGTTATGAAAAAAATAATAACAATTGTCATATCCTAAAAAAAATTCTTGTATTTCTTTGCAAAGCAACACAACACATGTTGAAAAATCTCATGAATAGAATTCTCAAGCAAATTCCTTCTTCACCATAAATATATAATATAATCTCTACACTGAGAGAAAAGGTTGTGTAGGTTTGACTAAAATTGTGTCTCATTGACTAAAAAAATTCAGCCATTTGCTCTGAGTCGGAACGACTTTTATTTATTAAGTCGATTAAATTTAATCATAAAGCTTATTTAAACGAAATATTATTCAGTCCTACTCGATATTTTTTGTTACTTCTACTTGCTGATTATTCAGACAAAAATTGAAGGTACAGTAGTTCCATGCATGTGTTAGTATTTCATGAACAAAATAAGTTTTGTGTACTCAAATACGAAGTTTGAAGATTTAAGTTTAAATGAAAAATATTTATTTATAGTATTTTATCAAATATTTCACTCGAATTCAGAAATTCTTATGAATTATGACACTATATATATAAAATAATCTGTATCTCTAAATAATATCTCTGTATGTAAATAATCTCTGAGTAAAAATAATGAGAAAAATTATTATATTACAAAACAAAGTTTTTTCATAATGACATTTATTATTGACATAATTGACTAAACATCAATTAAAATCGACAAACGGATCAAGTAATTTAAAAAAAAAAAGTTATTGTACATTAGTAAATAATTTTATTTATGTCTACGCTGTGTTGTTTGCATCATCTAAATAGTTTTAGTCAAATTGATTTCACTTTACACTCTTTTCAACTATATGAGTTAAGCTACCATAAATAATCTAGTTTCCAGAAGCTACTAAATTATTTAGTCAATCCGATGATATGTGTGTCTAATAAATTCATTTAGTCAAACCTACACAACCTTTTTTCTCAGTGTAGATTCACGAAAACGTCAAAGACAATGAGAAACAAGTTTTGGTTTCCATACATTTTCCCAGAACTGCTGCACCCAACGGAACTGTCGTCCTCGATGGAATCTCTCGCGGCTTACGAGACTTCCGTGGGCTCCCCGGGCACGATGCACCACAGTCAGCGCACGAAACGCATGCGCACGAGTTTCAAGCACCACCAGCTGCGCACGATGAAAAGTTACTTCAACATCAATCAAAACCCGGACGCCAAGGATCTCAAGCAACTCGCGCAAAAAACTGGTCTCTCAAAACGCGTTCTTCAGGTACGAGAAAGAGTCGCGCTTTTGTTGATTCGGTCAAAACTCTGCTTTTGCGCAGGTTTGGTTCCAAAACGCGAGGGCAAAATGGCGGCGGAACATAATGAGACAAGATGGCGGTGGCGCGACCGGAAGTCTCACATGTCCGGGGACGCCGGCGTCTTCCAGTACCGGGGGAGGTTCCCCGATCGTCGCGCAAACTTCCGGTATTCTAGGGGACAGCAACAGTTTGCCATCCACTTCCATGGAAGAGCTTCACGCTCTCCACCATTTACATGCTAGCGTTTCTCCGCAAGTAGCGTTCTCGGATATTTACTGACGTTGGTTCCCGTTCAAGAATTATCGCTGTGAGGACAATCCGGCGTTTCTGTGGAGGCTGGAAAGTGATGGATGTTGGAGGTTGATACTGAGTTAGGAAAAAAGTTTCGGTACCCCAGGGAATTTTATGTATTTTTCTCTTCCCTCAAGATGATTTTTATTCGGAGCAAGTTGAACGAATTGAAAAGTAAAATTTATCTGATTTTCAATTATGATATAGAGTAGTAAAATTTCCATCGTCGTCAAACAATCAAATTCGCCCAGATTTTAAATTTTCTCTTTATTTTCTTTTGGGTAATCAGGGATGTGAGTTCAGCAAAAAAAAAAAACAGCAAAAAAATCAGTTCAGCAAAAAAATCATTATGCATAAAATATCATTGCATAGTGATTGTGTTCTGGAAGCGAAAAATATTTTTTGAGGCAGGAAAAACTTGTCAAGTTGATACAGCAAATCTTTTTTTTTTTTTTTCGTATAATTTATGATTGTCATTTACAGTCAAATTTCAAAAATTTCTCATTCCCTTTTACTGTAAGAGCTCGTTTGTGTCAGTAATTGCAATTTTTCTGAAAAAATGTGAGTAAACGTAATTGGCTGAACGATTTAAAACAATTTAAAGTGAAAATTGCACCTTCTAGTTATTTTAGATTCCATAATTGACTTTTTCAATTTTCCACGAAAAACTGGGAAAAAGAAACTGAATATTTATGTTTAGAAATTAATATCGTCTGTGATAATTAAAAAAGACTTGGGATTATGATTTGTTACATTCATAGGAATGAAATTACTTTTAAAAGAATACATGAAAAAAAAATATTGTTCTGTTTAGCATAAAATACTACAATTGTAGTCTCAGATATAACACTTTTTTATCAAAATTTTCTTTAAGACTAAACGTTATTTATTTGTGTACTGAAAAAATTTGTCAATATTCACCAATAATACAGTAGAATAAGTGAAAAATTAAAAAAAAAAGTGTAGCATTCAAAACCGAAAAACAATTACAATATTTTGTAGTAAGAAGTAGAATATTTGGAAAACTGACTGGCAATAAGATAAAAAGATGGTATTTTCAACAATTTTCAAAGTTTCTGTGGATCACTATACAGAATTCTATAATTTTATGCTATGTTATTTAAAAAACTGACTATTTTCATCACTTCATTTCAATTTTCAATAAACATTACGTTTTTGTACTTTTTTAGTATTTAGTCAATCGAAACAATTTTGTGATTTTTAATTTTGAAGTCTAGAATCACATATTTTTAATGTTTGTGTTAAATGTAACGAGATTCAATTTTTGTGATTTTTGAGATTCAGATTTTCTTATTTTCATCTTTTCGATATTTTTTATGATTCTTTAATTTTTAAGCAAAAGACGACCATTATGAATTTTTTTTAGCTTTTTAAAATTCGATACTGTAGGAATCAAAGTTGAAAAACATTTTTTATTTCTATAGATTTTTTTAAAAATTATAACCTTACAGATTTGAGGTATTTCAAAAATTTCTAGAAATTTCGTATTACATGGTATTCGTGAACTTTTTTTTATGAACTAGTATTTTCAACAATTTATTAAGAAAAAATTTGTTTTAGAAAAATAAAGTTATTTTCTGTGAAATTTCATGATTTATAATTTCACAGTCCAGAATCATACATTTTTAATGATCGAATTATATGTATCGAAACTCGATTTTTGTGATTTTCGAGATCCAGATTCTTTTTTTTCTAATATTTTTGGTATTTTTCGCAATTCCTTTGATTTTTGAGCTATAAACGAGCATTTTGAACTTTTTTTAGCTTTATCAAATTCGATACTGTAGAAATCAAAGTTGGAAAATATTATATATTTTCATAGATTTTTTTAAAAATTCTAACTTCACATATTTAAGGTATTTCAAAGACTTCAAGAATTCTCGTATTGCATGTTATTTATGCACTTTTATTTATTTACTGGTATTTTCAACAATTTTCAAAGTTTTTATGTATCACTATACAGAATTCTAGAATTTCATACTATATTATTAGAAAACTGACTATTTTCATCACTTTTTCTCAATTCTCGATGAACATTTTTTTCTATAATTTTTTAAGTATTAGGTCAATCGAAACAATTTTATTATTTATAATTTTGAAATTCAGAATCTCACATTTATAATTTTCGGGTTGTATGTAACAAAATGTTATTCTTTTCGTGATTATTGAGTTTTAGATTTTTTTCTAATCTTTTTGATAATTTTTGTAATTCTTTAATTTTTGAGCGAAAAACGAGCATTATGAATGTCTGTTCAGCTTTTTGAATTTTTTATATTTGATACTGCAGGAATTAAAGTTGAAATTTTTTAAATATTTTTTAGGTTATTATAGAAATTATAACTTTTCATATTTCAGGTGTTTCAAAGATTTCTAGAATTTTCGTATTACATGTTATTTATAAACTTTTTTTTATTTACTGGTATTATCAACAATTTGCAGTGTTTCTTTGGATCACTATACAAAATTCTATTCTATGCTATATTATAAACCATAAATGATAGTTTTTTTATTGAAAATTTTTTTTTTTTGAATGACAATTCCAACGTCACCAATATTTATTTAGTTTCCAATTCATTTCGACACTAAAATGAATTTTATTTGCTGGCATGAAATTCAACATACATTTAAATTTCCCGCGTGCGCCAACTGAACGCGCAGTTAAATCTTTCCGACAATCGTCAGCTGATTTCGATTTCACTCTCTCGAGTAGAAGAGTTTCACTTCAAAAATATTTTTAATTGTGAAATACGATGAAACAACACATTTTGAATAAGTAATTTTTTTATCCAATTTCTTTCTCTTTTAAATTCACACTGCATAAATGAAAAAGAATTTACTGTATCAAAGTAAACTACGTCTGCAAAAAAAAATTGTTTTGTCAAATTGTGTTAAAACAGTTTATATTTTTGTTGCTACAGCAAATTCTTTTTTTCTCTGTATAAGAAAAAAATATTGTCATTTTTAAGGTTAAAAAAAATGATTAAGGAGACTATTTTCACTATTAATATAGTGGAATGTGAGAAAAATTTCGATCACGAAATGCAATATTTATTAGGTAATATATTTTTAGAACTGTCTTGCAATAGAATTAAAATTTTTTCGAAAATTGTCAAAAAGAACGAAGAAAAGTAAAAATTATGAATAATGGGAAATCGCGATCTCTAACGTTGTATAACAGCAAAATAAAAAAAGTGTAATTTTATTACTCTTTGTTTTTTAGAAAACTATATATTTTTTTGAATTTTTTCATATTTAAAAAAATGCTTTAGTTGCATATTTTCCCAAGTCTTCTTTATGTATTAACTCTGACTGGTTATTTACCTGTAAATTTACCTGTAAATTTTTCGTCTCACATCCCTGCAAGCAATACAGTTTATATCCATGTTTTAACTCGTTTTGGAGTCCTAATAAGTCCAGTTAAAACTTGAGAGGAAAAATATGTGTAAAATTTGTTTCACATTAAATAAAAAATAGTTTCTATTTTTTTCTCATGTCAATACAACGTAAAATAATCCATCATTTGTTCAGTTAAATAGGTGTAATTGTACAAATTCGTCGAATGAATGACTTACATTTGAGCCTGGTAGAATTAAGACATTGAAGATAGTGTGTCAAGATTACCAAAGTCATAGACAATAGTTTTCATAAGACTAAGACCGTTAATTAAAGACGCGATGTGAAAATGCTTTAATAAATTATTCATCAGTTTGTAGCATTCGAAGCAACGTGTTTGCGTAATTAACGATGTTGAGTGAATGTTTCGGGCAAAAAACTACATTTCGGAACGAGATAACGCCAAAACGGGAATGTACACGTTCTCCTGTTTTCGAACCAATGTCTCAATTCGACAAGCTTCCTGTAGGTATTGAACGTGTCGACATGTAAAAAAGCTGCTTTTCCAATTTCGTGTGGATTGGCGATTTCACATCATCGTTCTATTTTTTGACCTTTTTTGGACGAAGCCGAAACCACGCGATCCACTAATTGCGCTCGCTTTTTCCTCATCCACGCGTATATAGAACGAATTCGTTGTTCCTGAAAGAGTTAGATGGCTTTTTATAAAAAACGTAAAATTGTATAAACTATGTATTGTGACGCATTCTGGTAAATAGTGATTGGCGAAGTTTCAGTTGCGTATTTAATAAATTCATTTGGTATAAAAATTATTAACTGTCTTACGTTTATGTACGTTACCTAATAGTTGAATTGTTTTAAAAGGTTATTGAAAAATTATATTATTATGAATAATTCAATTATAAAAATAATAATTATTAAATTTAATTAAGTTATTAAATTAAAATTATGTCATTGATTGAGTTGTGTTATTTTTTGAGATTCATTATCTAAAAAGTTTATATTTTTCCTGTAACATTTTTTTTTGACTCTTTCATCTGTTGTATTTGTTATTGATTTTCCTGTTTTATTACTTTAGCGTTTGAAACAAATAGAAATATTCCATCCAAGAAATAAAAACTTCGATTTTTAGTAGTTGCAAATGCAAAAATTCTTTTCAGAAAGCAAATTGAAAAATATCTTTATCAGAATAATAAATAACTAGAACTGAGAATTAAAATTTATTAATTATTATGATCATTATTTATTAAAAAGAAATAAAACTTGACATAATTGACATGAAGCCAAAAGACAATGATTTTAAACAAGAGATTTCAGAAATTTGCTTCTTCTTCACTCTATTTAATAATTATACCACCTTTTTCAATTTTCCCTTCAAATTAATCATGAATCAAAAAAAAGTCTTTTCAAATTTTCACTGAATAAATTCCATTAAAAATAAAACTTCCAACTCACCACACCAAAATTACAAATACAAAATACAAAAACACAATTCTCATTCTCGAAAATCCAATTCCTCTCCGTTTTTCAATCTCAAGCACTCGAAAAATGCATCGGGTTTTTCAGGCACCGGCAAAAAGCACCGCGCTCGTGGCAATTAACATAAAATTGGATGTATCGGATTTCTCGGTCGGCCCTAAGAAGGTACGTAATTCTATCTTGGCTTATGCCAACACTGGATGCGCTCTATGCCGTGTAAATCGTAGGCCGAGAATCACATAAGTGCGCGAGTAGTCGGAGCCGTGTGTGCAATATATTTTGCCGGCGCCCATATAAGTTAATTTTCAATCTATATGCGGGTTTGGATGGCGCGGCGACTCATCAACGAAATGAAGAAATTGAGACTCTCGTTAATATTTAATGAACCATTGCTACAATAGCCAAACCAAGTTGAATGGCACCTTGCGCCGCTTTGAAAAACACGAGATTTTCCAGGCTACACACGGAAAAAACACTAACATTTGCGCTAACCTCAGATGTCGTTGTGACAACCACAGCAAAAGTGTTGATCACTATTCTTTGGAAGACAACTACTGTGCGGGTGTGACAACCACACGAATCAAGCTGTGATGCAACTGCGATGCAAGTGCAGCAGTCACTTGATTGTACTTGTATGCCAATTACGGCGTGGTTTTCTTTATCCTTATCATTATTTATTTATTTATTCTTTAGCTATATCATTAATTTAAACATATTTGAACAATCATGATTGTCGTTTGTTTACTTTTAAACCATAGAGTTTAAACATCCTAATCTCAAACCATGATCTGTTGGCCTTTATCGATGCATATATATTATCGCGCACTACCATAACAATTAATTAACGATTTTCTTCTGAATACTCCGACGAGGCTCGCCAATCCAATAATTTTCAGGAATTCCTCGCATTCTTTATTCATTTTGTGACACTAAACATTCACAATAAACGCCGTTGTAAGCAGTTGTAAGCGTTGTAAGTTAACATACACATTTTGAGGTTGGTGCAATTTGGATGAATGTCTGTCACATCGCCACAATGTAGTAATCACAACCACGGAACTTAGTTACTGTCGTAATAGATGTTGCAACTGGATAAGGTTGCAACGATGATTTTGTGTATAGTTCATGCAACTATCTGAAACATACATACAGAATTAGCTGATAAAACTACCCGTATTAGTAACTGTAGCTAGAAAAAATGTTATGGCACAAAATTTTGAGGTTGTTAGATCTTTTATAGCCGCAAACCTCTCAATGTAGGTGTTTTAACCACATTAGTTTTTTCCGTAACACATTTTGAAATGATCCATTATTTTTGATAAGCTTCAAAAAAAGGACTATATTCGAATTTTAAGTCATGCCTTAATTTTGTTGCATCTTGAAATGAGATGGTATTTTTTGATTGTTGGTTTTAGCATATTGTTCCAGCCCAAATGAATAAAAACAGGCTTACGAACACAGGTACTTAAATAGGGTAGCTAGTCTTCCATGAAGGATTGGATTTCACGTTAATTAGTCAAACCTCGTTACAGCACACGCAAAAGCGCTTGTGTATTCTGCCTAATGAAGGACCATGCGTAACAAAAATGAATACACTCCAATCATGGATTGTTGCTCATCAACGTTACGAGTTTCATTGCGTTATTTCGTGAGTTTTCATGAATTTCATTCAAATGCGAGGAAAAACTGCGATCTTTTGACATGTAACAGGTTTTTATATTTAAGTTGAAAAATGATTAACAAAATTCTCAAAAACTTAAAAACTTAAACAGTGCCATGAGTTCTCTAACTAAAAAAAAAAAACAGGAATCATGATTGTCCAAATGTATTACTGGAAAAAAGTTTTTTTATTTATTTTAACATAATAATTCTATCACCTCCTATGAATTTCATGAACTATGATAAAAGAAAACCTGTTCAATTTTTTCAAAACCTTTTCTGGAATATTCTGTGTATAAAGTGACGGTAAAATTATTATATTTTCTTGATTCTATATGCAATAAATAATGACTTGTTCCATCGATGAAGTAGGATATTTTATAGGTCGTAATATGTACTATGGTACATGTTAAATGTAAATGTTTGAAGTGAATGAAAATAATTGTGATGCAGGTATTGAAAAAACCCATTTCGACTGGAAAAATCGATGATTTTTTTTTATACAGTGATAAAAATAACGAGGATGGAGGATTTTACAGTATTTTTGAAATATTTGTTTAATTTTCAAAAAAGTTTCATTTTGTTTACTTATTTTGTTTAATATTTTGTGACGACTCATAAATTCGAAGTACGAAATAAATGTTATATGAAACATATGTTATTTATACATGACAAATGTTATTATTGGAATAAAGCAATATTTATAATATTATTCTCATATTTCGAGAATCATTTTTTTATTATGAACAGTGAATCAAAGATTTGATTTTTTGTTTATTATTTTTGTAAGTTCAGATTGTTTTGTTGAATATTTTGTTCAATAATTCATTATATTTATTCCATCGATCATAGTTATTTCATTTTATTTAGAAATTTTGTTGAATATTTTGTTAAAAATAATAAACTTTCAATGTTAAATAAATATTACTTCAATTATTATCCAATGAATATTTTATTAATGATTTATTTTATGTTGAAAGAAAGGAATATTATTGAGTTAACATGATATTTCATGATTTATTTGTTTTTTTTAATATTTTGTTTAATTTTTTTTTGTTTAATATTTGTGAAGTGTTTTGTTTAATATTTTTATTTGTGTTTTGTTTAATATTTTGTGAAGATTTGAATATCTTCTAAAATAGTTCATAACTTGCATATTGTTTCATATTTTGTTGAGTTCAGATTGTTTTTTGTATTGATTTGTCTGTTGACATTTGAATATTTTGTTCAATAGCAGAATAGTTTCATTCTGTCTATCATAGTGATTTTAAGTTTTTATCATAGAATAAAAATTACTAGAACCAAGGAATCGACTCTGTTTTGAATTTTTTGCTGACTTTACAAAATGGTTTCCTTTCGTCAGAAATAATGATTTTATTTATTTAAAAAGTGTTTTAACGCTTTCGGTAATATCATATCAAACAATTCGAGGTTTTGTTTAATATTTTGTTCAATACTTGATTAGTTTCATTTTGTATTTCATTAGTAATAAAAATAAGAAAGATTTGGAATGTGAACATGCTACGCCGCTGTAATTCTTGAAACACAATTTTTGAGGTTCTACACAGAAAGAAATGGTTTGGTTACAGCAACCATTGATTTAGTAAAATATGAATCAATCAAAGTTTTGGGTACTACCATCAAAACTTCTGTTATTATTTGATGCTCATGCCTAAAATTTTCATTGTACTACCCAAAACTTTGGTGGGCTCATATTTTCCTAAATAGATGAGTGCTGCAACCAAAAATTTCTCTCCATGTAAGACGAACCACGAAAATTGCACACGGAAAAAACTAATGTGGTTAAAACACCTAAATTGAGAGGTTTGCGGCTATAAAAGATCTAACAATCTCAAAATTTTGTGTCATAACACTTTTTCAAGCTACAGTTACTAATACGGGTAGTTTTATCAGCTAATTGTGTATGTATGTTTCAGATAGTTGCATGAACTGTACACTAAGTCATCATTGTAACTTTATCCAGTTGCAGCAACTATTACGACAGTAACTAAGTTCTGTGGTTGTGATTACTACCTTATGGCGATGTGACAGACATTCATCCAAGTTGCACCAACCTTAAAATGTGTGTGTTGACTTACGACGCTTACGACTGCTTACAACCGATTTTATTGTGAATGTTAATTGTCACAAAATAAATAAAGAATGCGAGGAATTCCTTAAAACTATTGGGTTACCGACTCTTGTCGGAGTATTCAGAAGAAAATCGTTAATTAATTGTTATGGTAGTGCGCGATAATATATATGCATCAATAAAGGCCAAGCAGATCATGGTTTGAGATTAGGATGTTTAAACTCTATGGTTTAAAAGTAAACAAACGACAATCATGATTGTTCAAATATGTTCAAATCAATGATACTGCCTAATAATAAATAAATAAATTATGATTATGATAAACAAAACCACTCAGTAATTGTCATACAATTACAATCAAGTGACTGCTGCACCTACATCGCGGTTGCATCACAGCTTGATTTGTGTGGTCGTAACACGCGCACAGTAGTTGTCTTCCAAAGAAGAGTAAACAACGCTTGCTGTGGTCGTCACAACCACATCTGAGGTTGGGGCAAATGTTACTATTTTTTGTGGTTATGGCTACCTCAATTGAGCATGCTATAATCATACTGTTTTTTCCGTGCACAAAATAGAAGCCTCTATTCCAGAATCCACGTTTTACAGTCGAAACTTTAACTTGGTTTTCAGAAGGGAAACAGGGACGAAGAAAGAAGTGCTCTTTGGTGGGTAACTGATAGTCTTTTGTTCTGTCAAACGTCGAAACTTGGGACCATGCCCGGTTTCTACGTCTGCGTGTCGCGAGAAGTTTTTATCGGGGCGACTGCCGCCGAAGCAGCCAGCGACGATCATCGTTTCTTTCTCTCTTTTTATCTTGTGCCCCTCAGCAATGCGTGTATATACGTATACAGATGCATTAAACATGGCAGTCGTCCACCACGTTTAGGAGGGTAGCAACGGCCAGCTGCAGCGGCGTATCTTCCGATACCAGCACCGCCATTGCTCTTTCTCTTTCTGTCCTCGCGACGTTCCGTGCTATATCATTGCCATCGCCATGCCTACGGGGAAATCTAGACGAATGCCCCATTTCTTCAACCTAGCCCTTCTTTTTTCACCATTCGCGGCCAATTAGCGAAGGTACTTTTTTATCGTCCCTCGCGACTCCTCCTGATGCGTGCCTTGTTTTCCAGCGCCTTCGGTCGGTGCATCAACGGGCTCACCGGATCATCTGATAGAAAAAATTGTACACTTTCGTTTCTCGAGGAAAGATCGTAGAACAAAGACAAGTTTTTGATTTTTAGAGGAGATTTGTGATGTTATATAATAACTAATACTCAGGGTTGATAAAAATATGCACGGAAAACGATGAAACAATGTTTTGAAACATGCTTTAAAATTGTGAATGACAAAAAAAAATTATATGGCATGATGTCAATTGTGCACGATTTTATTAGGCACTGTATTTATTGTGAAAATAATTGACAAATTTATTACTATAAATATTAAATGAAATATTCATAGCATAAAATGTCATGGTGTCGAAATTAAGCAAATTTTTTAGAAATTCATTCAAATTCAAATTCGTTTAAAATTCAACCTGTCGGTTACAGCAAATTTTTTTAAATTGAATATTTAAAATAAAAATTTTTTTTTATGTATCGTATTTCAACTGTTTCAACAAAACTTACAAAATCTTCAATTTCCGAGGAAATTCACTAATAACTTCAATTTTTTTCCAACAAATGTGGAAAATATGCATGCATGATAAGAAAAGGCCGAAATATGCAATATATGCAAAAATATGGATGTGCATAATTTATTAACTCCGCTAATACTGCGTATTTTTGTGTATTAAAATTATTTTAAAAATGATACGATTTGATTTCATGATAGTTTTCAAATTCATTAAAATTTCTTAATTCAAAACTTTACTTACTCAAAAAAAACAATAATCTTTACCTTAGAAAAATGTTTTATCAAAATAAATTTCAATTAACAACATTTGGCTTAAATAACGAAGGGAAAAAAATTTTACAATTTGTATTATGAAATAGTAAGCTACAAAGAAAAATTAGAATCGCCGAAAATACTGAAAACTTGAAGAACTTCAAATTCTGGGAAGTGTTATTCTAGTAATCAACAATTTCATAAAAATAAAAAAACATTTTTCTAATCATACAAACACTAAATAAACACTGAAAGTAACAGAGTTCTAAAAAAGAATTGTATTTTGAAATATCTAAACAAATATCTACGATCTATAAAACTTTAAATTCTAAAAAACATATCTACGCATTTATATAAATACTAGAAATTACAAAACATGAAATACTACGAAAATAAATACAAATGTTTCAAAACTCTATGAAAATAGTATTTATCATAATATCATGTATGGAAATTAAACTAAATATTCAATATATAGATTTTTAGAAAATATATATAGTAAAGAAAATTTTAAAAGAAAAAGAGTCAAAATTATATCATTTACATTTTGCTTATACTGCATAATGAAATTTTAAAATTTGATTATTCAGTATTACATAATGAAAAATATAACAAATAATCTTATATTTATATAAAATATTGTATATTATATTAAATAAATATATTCATCACTAGATATAATTTTTTAAACCTTCAAATAAAATGTATTTAATTTTTGATCAATATTTTCTAATATATATTAATATTTTACTGTATATAATACATAATATAATTTAACACTTAACAATAAATATCTGTCATTTCAGCTGGAACGCTAATAATTGTTCAAACTTATGACAATTACGTATATCACGTTAGATTTCAAACATATTTTTAAAATTTGTGTTTCTTCAAGTTTCCGTTATGTGAATAAAAAATGAAAGTTGTCACACTTAACTTATTACAATAACAATTATAAAAAAATATCGTAGCAGTTGACAAAACATGATGTTATTTTGAAAATGCAAGCTTACAAAAAAGATATAATACAAAAATCTTATCACGAACTTCTACAAACAGAATTTCGAAATTTTTTATATTAATTTGGTTATTTCTTAACATTTCTATGAAATATTTAAGACAAACCTGTAGTTTTGAATGAATTCATTTTTTTCCTAACGTTTCAACAATCTCATAACCTTTGAAATATTGTGAGACACATTTTTTAAGAATTTTCACTTTTCGACTGCACCATTTTTGCATAAATTATGAAACCATTCAAACTTCTCAAAACGTAAGAAACATTAAAATTAACAAAAATTAATAATTAAAAATATGAAGATTTATAAAAAATTGGGAAGGCATCAAAAAATGGCGAATTTTTCATGAAATAAAAAAAAGGTACAGCCTTGTAGAAGGAATGGCCAAATACAAATATTTTCATAATGTTCAAAACGCTACAAATGTAACTAAAAAATTGAAAATTAAGTTTCCAAGTCTTTGAAATATTGCATACTGCTGAGAACTGTGAATGATTACAACTGTCATATCAAGTTTTAATTTTTCATATAGCAAATAGTTGTATTAGTAAAAATTTAGAAATTTCTTCAAAAAAATTCTTCAGAGAACTCTAGAAGTTACCTTTGTCTTACTTTCTAAAATTGCAAACGACAAACTTAGGAGAAAAAATAAATCTCTTCGAAAGCGATCTTCAGGTCCAGATAAAAGTCTGCCATTGTTAATATTCTAATATCGATATTTTCAGAATGCTCAAAACGTAACGTACATTGGGAATAATTTTTATTTTTCATCTAAATCTTCATCTTTAATAAAGCAATGAATCTTAGAAGTGAACATTCATAAAACTCTTCAAAAGAACTCTAAAAATTCCTCTTATCACATTGTTACCTTCTATGATGTTTTAGACGTTATATGTCTCAATTTCTCAAGAGTCACTCTACTCTCTCCAAAATCCTAAAGAAAAAACGTGCACTTTCCGATGAAACCCATTTATATAGACTGGTCCCCATAGTAAAGCTTTCCTCTATCAAAGTGGGAGCCCAAGTCTTCAATAACCGCCATTCCCCAATACTCCCCGAAATTGTAGCTTATTCGAAATATCATTTCCCTCTCCAGGTAACCCAACACGTTTCAAACTTCCACCTTTGTTTCACCCCAAAAAGTAGCCATCCTCTCCAACATTACAAACTCCGAGCTTCGGAGAAAAGCAAAAAAACAAAACCTTGCCCGGAAAGCGATCTTTCAGGTCCAGACCCAAAGTCTGCCTGATATTCCAATTCCCCACGTAGGCCGTAATCCCCATGTAATCAACGGCTAAGATCTCGAGCAATGCGTCGAACGCAACGATTATATGCATCATTTCTCGACTCAGCATCCCTCTCTTTCAGCATCGTCGCGTGACTATCTTATCGCACGATCGGCGCTTGTCGGCTCATGTAGCTGGACGCGCGGGAACGCAAATGCGAAATCGTCTGCGGTGGCTCCACGCGGAAAGTCGCTTATTTTATTTAAATTGCGGAATGGTCAATGAGGAAGAAGGGAAAACAGTCACGTCCACGCCCGTGGGGATTTCGTAATGTTACCCAAGAGTTTGGAGGTAGGGCTTCTAGATGCTGTTGCACATGGAGAAGAGGAAAGCGGAGGGAAGATGGCGACTGCTGGAGCACGCTCGCATTGTCTACCGAGGAACCGTTGTAAATAATGTCCCTTCGACCGTGTCGCAACAAACGGAGGTTGGAGCCTGGTCAAGCTAACAACCTGGTTGGCCGGGGCCTGGCTTCGTCGTCGCGGAACCTGTAGCTTTCGCTCGTCCTCCGATCTGCGCGTAATAAATGAGGTTTTGTGCGAGGGGACTATTTTGTGTTTGTTGGTTTATCCAGATATTTTGGAGTGAAAAAGGAAAGGAGGTGATGGATGGAAGAGTATAGCTGCCAGAACTACTTTACAGTTGTATATGGATGGTGCAAATGAAGTATATATTTCCTCACAAAACTATCATTATTAATTATTCAATATGATTATATATTAGGGTGTCCGTTATTTAGGCGATGTCAGAATTTTTTCCATCCCCCTCCCCCCCCTTAAAAAGTTTTAGGATAATAAAAAAAATTTATTCCAAAATTTGAAGGTGATCGGTTTATATTAACACGTGCCCCACAGCCGTTGAAATTTCAAATGTAAATAACATGTGTTCTTAGCCGACTCTAGGAGAAAATTCATAACTTTTTTCCTTGTTGACATAAAATTATGAAACTTGGTAGATTTTTAAGACATAGTATGGAGAACAAAACTTGCCGGGGGCCATGCAAATTGACATTTAATTTTTTGTCAAACACATTTTTGCATATTTTGAGGTGATGTAAAGTGCTTCGTAAGATTCATGGCTCCATGTCATTTATGGTCATATTTATTTATGGTCATAAAAATCGTCAGCTCATGCCGATTTCATTTTTTTGATAATCATTGGATGCATATTCTACTATACAGGGTGTTCCGCAGTGAACGGAAATCCTTGAAATCATGAATTTTTCATGAAATTCTACGTAAATTTTCTTTTAACCAGTTTTTACAAAGCTGAAAATCAAAAAAATTTTTAAACTTTGAAATGTAAGCAATAAATGCTCTTTATTCACAATTTGCTAAAAATCGGATATTTGAACGTGAATTTTTAGCGAACTGTGAATAAAATATCGTATTGCGAGTTTTGGAAATTGCTTCTTTT
>JAPYZL010098646.1:0-38620 GCA_030522825.1 Platygaster orseoliae
ATGATCGTCAGGTAAAAATAGCACTATTAGGTTTTTTTTGAGGTGCTGCACGGTAAAAACTACAAAAATTTCTGTAATTATTAGGTTTTTTCCCGTTAAATTATGTTAGACATAACCGTGAAATTGACTGAATTTACACTATGTCCCAGCTTTCTAGTGAACTGCACGGTAATTTTTAACAGAAATTTCTTTCCGTGCATGAAAAATCGTTGTTTATTATATATCACACCCAGTGATGAAACAAAAGAACATATAGAATGTACTATAACAATTGTATATTGTACTACTTCAAATAATTGACTGTTGACCTTGCAAACTTTTTTTATTCAAAATAACATTTGAATCTAAAAAAATCGCAACTAGAAAATGACCACGATTTTCCTCCGGGTCAAACAAAAAGCGCTTGATCGTGTTATACATAGATATACATATATGTATGTGAACCCGCCCTTGTAATGTCATGGATTCTCATATGCACTTAGTTTTCATTGCCACCCTGTCTCCTGTAATATAATATGTTCCGTAATGTGTGACTCCCCGAGGTGCACTGACGTTTTATACACTTTTCCACACTCTCCGGCGTCTTGGCAAATGCAAGCTTCTTACTCGGTTCGAGTGAGAACTGACCCTTCTGCGCTAGCGACTAATTTTCTGCACCCCGAGCAAATTTCGCCCCGACAATACGAGAACTAACGAACGGGAGGACTGATTAGCACCGATAATGGGAGTATTATATCGTCCTCCAAAGCCGGATTTTCTCTTTGGGAAAAAAGAAAGAAAAATTGATGGAAGCTTTTTTCCGGAAGCTTAAGGGGTCTGTGGATGTTTTCGAAGGCTTGGTGTCGATTGTGCACAAGTTTATGGTGCACATTTTATTGTGTATAAATTTATTGTGCACACATTTACTGTGCACAAGTTTTTGGTGCACACTTTATTATGCACACATTTATTGTGCACAAGTTTATGGTGCACACATTTATTGTGCGCAAGTTTATGGTGCACACATTTACTGTGCACACATGTATGGTGCACATTTTATTATGCACACACTTATTGTGCACAAGTTTATGGTGCATACATTTATTATGCGCAAGTTTATGGTGCACACATTTACTGTGCACAAGTGTATGGTGCACATTTTATTATGCACACATTTATTGTGCACACATTTATTATGCACACATTTATTGTGCACAAGTTTATGGTGCACACATTTACTGTGCACAAGTTTATGGTGCACATTTTATTGTGCACACATTTATTGTGCACACATTTACTGTGCACACATTTACTGTGCACAAGTTTATAGTGCACGCATTTACTGTGCACACATTTACTGTGCACAAGTTTATGGTGCACACATTTATTGTGCACAAGTTTATGGTGCACATTTTATTGTGCACTAAAAAACATTGAACAAAAATGAATGCACCATAAACTTGTGCACAATCGACATCAAGCCTTTTCGAAGCATTGATTTGGCAGTACTTAAAATGTCGATTTTCAATGATTCGTCACTGATTGTACAGAATCAGTGACTTCAGATACAAGTGCAAAGTCCAGAAGCTGTGTAAAAGGTAGCAAACGTTTGCGGTTAATGCGCGATATTTTACGGTAATGGTGACTGTAAGTAGGTATTACATATGCGACGCACTTGCCGCGTACCTTCACGTTACTTTAAACGAGACGTTGAGCGGGAGGCTCGCTAAAGTCACCGGATTACGTGCCTTGCTCTCAGATCGTATATTACAAATAGAGCTCGTCACACCGCAGCGATCGCTACGATGCTCGCATGGGATTTCGCATTCGATATCCGTTAGATTGACGCTTAAATATCGCTCGTCGCGCGACGTGCTTCGCAAATTCAACGCGCCGCTCGCTGCTCTATGTGCCATGCGCGTGCTAGTTCCTTGTTTTCCTCTTTCGACTCGTCCCTCATTTGCTTATACCTCGCCAATTTCACGATTCACCGCAAATACACAGAACTATATTTTTTCCCTCGTTCGACTTTCTTTTTTTCACTTGTTTTTCGAGGCTCAGTCTTTCTGCTCTACATTGTACATGTAATCAGATTCCTGAGGTAAAGAAAGGAATCGATCGACTTATTTGACGAAATTAGAAATTGTTGAAAATTTATTGCATGATTGATTTAAATAGGCATTGGAAATCTGAGAACTGTAAATTACAACCTAATGGTTTTATTGCAATATACTGCTTTTTATACTGCAATATACTGCAAGTAAAACGAAGCAATCATCAAAGAATGTCACTTTGAAATACTGTCTTCTAATTTACTTAATTTTTTAATAAGAAAAAAAATTTAACATCACAGGAAACAAAATATCATCGTGTCAGGAAAAAACGTCGAAAAAAAAGGAAAAAATTAGCCAAGCGCAATATGGCGAATCGCATAGATTATCGCGCAGGTGTCGAGGCTCTCGAGTCCGCGGCATATTCTTTTCCTCTCTTCTTTTTTAGCCATAAATTTGCCCAAAGCATCAATGCGTTTCCGGTGCCGTTGTTCTTTTATTTATACACCTCTCTCATTTGAAAGAATGGCGATAGTTAATTTTGAATTCACGAATTCTCGTGCGCCCGAGGTATACATATCGTTTTCGGAATAATACTGATTCAATTGTTGCGGCTATATATCTCTCGGGTGGATCGGAATAATAAATCCCCGAGTTTCATCGCACGAGCGCTTTTCATTCCTCGCTACTCTTTTTGTTTTCACTCGGCGCATAAAAAAACTACAAGCTTTGCGAAAAAATGTATGCCGAAAAGTGATGTAGCTGGAGAATTTCATGACTAGCTCTTTAATCCACTTTTTTTTGGCGAATTCAAATTTAATTGGCCAATAATACACACACTATTATCAACTAGAATATATTAAAAAAAAAATTAATAGTAGTTTTCTAACGTTTAAAAAATCATAATTTTTTACAGGATTTTCCAGCAGACGTTAAAAAACTTGAAAAAAATATTCCTAACTTTCCAAAAAAAATGCTATAAATATTTCCATCATCAAAAACAAAAATATGCAACACTTTCGCGATGAAATACAGAGGAAAAAAAAACGTAAAAAAGAGTACGCGGTCGCAGTATAATACAGCTCGAGTGCTCCCACATGTCGCATCCAATATGCCGGTGCGAAGGCAAATCCGAAAAGCCATTTTTTTCCTGATTCATGGTAATCCGCAGCCAGTGAATGCTCGACGAGATGCACAACCGGGGCATATGCCGTAATAAATATTTTACGGCCCCGGCATTTTTCTCCACTTCGTAGGGGTCGTTTTTTTTCTATTACAAGGCCGATTGTTTATTGATGAAGTGGGCTCCCTGGACCTTATACAACTCCGTATTACTTTGTTGTTTGCTCCTTTTCCCAAAGTGGGAAAGGGGGCAGAGAGCGAAGCGAGGAAAATGGGGAATGGACACTACATCACGGCCACTGTCCGCGAGCGCCTTAAATTCCCGTGTCGTGACCGCCCGACATAAAACCTTCTTATTCGCCGTGGGGTGGGTTTGCCAAGTCCGCAGATGTGCCGTTCCACGCGAAATTTTTTTAGCAACGAATAGTTGTGTTCAATTTTATTGCATTTATTCATGTTCATTACGTATTGCGGTAGAAAATATTTTTTTCTTTTACTTCGTTACTACGATTTTTGACGTGAAAGTATCGAAACTGTGAAATGACAAGATGTTATGAAAATAATGGAATTAGTTACTATTAATCATAAAGTGTAATGTGATAATAAATTTTAGTTGAGAATAAAAAAAAGAATATTTTTTATAATTTGAAACAAAGTAGTTGTAAAAAATTTGGAAGAAAAATAAATTCCATGATATATTATTTTAAGTGGCTTAATTTCTGGTAACTTAGTAATGAATAAAGTGAAAAACAATAACGATCCTTAGAAATTTGTACACAACTATGATTTAAAAATGAAAAAAATGACGATGAAATTTCTGCTGAAATTTGTTATTTTTTTTTTAAGGAAAGTTATTCTGTTCACACAACATACGCACAAAAACTCTTGACTTTGGAGGCTCACCCATTTCTTCGTTGTTAAAAAAATTTTTCAATTATTTCTTTGTGATTTCTGAACACTTAGGATTTTTCCAAGTAATATTTGATAAAGGAAATTGTTTATAAACGGTTGAGCATCAATTTAAGTAACGGTACTTTGATGAATACGATTCATAAGAACCATCGAAAAATACGCAAACATAGGAATTTTTCCGAAACTTGAAAAGTAAAATCTTTCAATTGAAAAAAGAAAAATAATTTGAAAAGGACTATAAAATTTGTGAAAAAATCCTTTATACTTCACAAGTAATGTAGATACATACTAATAAATAATGAGTCTATGTTTAAGGTCTGTCAATGTCTTAAACAATGAGATTTTTATTAATTGATAATGAAGCGAGTATACAAAAATTTTGAACTTTTCTGTTTATTTAACTATTCATACTGTAGTTGTAATGTATTTGTACATACTGCAGTTGTAGAGTATA
Organism: Platygaster orseoliae; assembly: GCA_030522825.1. Taxonomy (NCBI): domain Eukaryota; kingdom Metazoa; phylum Arthropoda; class Insecta; order Hymenoptera; family Platygastridae; genus Platygaster; species Platygaster orseoliae. The sequence continues at coordinate 4,519 of JAPYZL010098646.1, forward strand.
AAAAATATGTTTATAAAGAAATTTATTCTTGTCAACGTGAATGATTGAATATTATATAGACATTGAGACATAACAAAATTTTCGAAGTTTTATTTATTTCCCTCGCTGAAGCTTGTAAATTTACAGAAACAGTATTCATAAGACTGTAATTTTTAAAAGTGAAAATATAAAATTGCGAAACTCGAGAAAAGTGATGATAAGCGGAAACGATAAATTATATATTTGCATAATTCATAGTGAAGTTTTAAATCTAAGAGACAAAAACTAATGATACTTTCTTTATATTATGCTTATCGTATGAAAATGTGTTTGAATTACTTGATTATTGTAACTCAACTGACACGAATGTAAGACATCTAATATGAACATAAAATCATGAAATTTACTCAAAGTGTAAAGATTGATAAAATTATAAATTTAAAAAATAATTTTAACTCTTTAATAAAACAAAATAAGTGTGTGGATTTTATTCTAATCCATCTGTATATTTTTCACACATACAGAGTTAAAAAAAAGATTCAACATTCATTTCGCCTTTTTTGCTACTTTACTTGAGTCTATCATTCTTTCATTTTTTTAATAACGGTATATCATTTTTTCAAAACCAGCTTATTACTATTTACATATATGAAATACTTAGAAAAAGTAATGAAAATTTGAATTCATTACTTTCTTTGTACGTTTTCAGTTGGAATACCATAAATCATGAAAATTTGCTATTTTCCTGATACAATACACACTGATAAAAACATTTAGTAATTCTTTCAATAAAATATTGTTTTGTTAAGTTTGTAAATTGTTAATTTATTTATTGCATTTTCTAATATATCATATAGTCAATCCCGTCAAACGGCATTGAAGTAGTACAAAACAATTATTATCGGAACTCCAAGATGTTTTTGTATCCAAACAACATACTCATACAAATTGTTTATCTCAAAAGCTATCATATATTTTTTCGTAATTAATAACATTTCACTCATTTCATTTATACTTTCTTAACAATCTAAATTTTCTACTCTAATATTGATAAAAATAATTTACATAAATGGTCTATCATCAATTTGAGTAACAAACATTCATGATTATGATGATGAATACGAACCATTAAGAAAACATGAATACTTTAGAATTGTCAAAAGTTTGGAATACCAAACAATGCAATGCAAAATATAAAACATTGCATCTAACAAAAATTTATAGCATATGAATTGAACAATAAAATAATTCAACTAAAAAAACAGAAATTAACCTTATTCATTTTGCAAAAAAAATCTACCTTTTTTTTAAATTACCCAAAAATAATTTACAAGGCACGTTATAAAAATTCTACACAACCTCACTTACACACAGTCTTTATAATAATACATTCTCTCAGATTAAATTAGACACATTTAACTATTTGATAGTAATTGTTTACTGTTCGAATTAGTCAGAGTGCAGTTACTAAAAAAAAGTTTAAAATTACTTACTGAATTAGTGAAACCAGTTCACTATTTGAAAAAATAAGAAATGACGAATCAATGAGTAGTTTTTCAATTGAATTATTAGTCAAATATAACTTTTTCTTTAGTAAATGTACGTAATTTTTTAAAGTACGAACAATTTTTGAAATACAAAATAATTATTATTTATTTCAATATAAATAAAAATATAAAATATTTATTGTATTACATATAATAATTTAAAATACAAAATTTTTTTAAGTACGTAATTAATTAAAATGTAAGTTTCGTAAAATATTGTGTAATTTGGAGTTAGTGAAAAATTCAACTATTATGTCAGATTCTTCTAATTACATATGTAGTCAAATCTCCAAATATGACTATTTTGTTAGTAACAACACGTGTTACTATTTCATACAGTAAAAATTTGACTACTTCAAGCTGAGAGAGTAATCATAGAATTTTCGTCATTTATTCCTGAATCACGAACATTTATTCTCACATTCGACCCTAATAGAATCGTTTCTCTAAACTCGACGTGGAACGGCCCGAAAATGGAAAAAAGTAAGACAGTGTCCGAAGCAAAAGGAAAAGGCAGGAGTCGCAGTTTTGTCCCATGTGTGTAATGCTCGCAGCCATAGATCACGCAATATCAGTTGTCAGGTCTGCCGTGGCCAGTGCTTGCAAATACGTGTACGAGCACACGCACGCACACGGGGATTCCCCCCCAATGCGAGTGATGAGACCCGCGAGACCTGCAAGTTGAAGAACCATGCAAAAAGTCCGAGCTCCTCGAGCGACCCCCGATGTCCAGCGACCACTTTCACCTTCTTTTCCTATTTATGGCCGAGGGCGCATAAAAAGGAATATCTAACGAGGGCCGATAATTCAAGATCGCTTTCCGCGATGCGGGACTCTTTCGTACACACCAACGCCACCGTACTTTTTACATCGCTTTTTCCCTATAGACTTCCGTGAAATTTCCCGAGCTGATTTATTTACGCGCGAGCATCGTTAATTTGTCAGGAGAAGGGGAAATGGGCAGGGGAGGGCGAAGGTGGTTATTTTTTATATTTACGTGTTTGGTTTATGGTTATGTAAAGAAATGTACAGTTTGTTGTATGGTTGTGATGTCCTATAATTAATTTCTGTATGATGGGTAATTTAAGAGCGTTACAAGTTAGAGGCAGTTATCCTAACAACTTCCATTGAGATAGTGTTGTGGAATATATGCAGATGCTAACAAGAAACAACGCTGCTTATAGGTGCTCGCGGAAAATAATTCCCTCCCGCCAGGATTTGCACCTATTTTATTTTTCTCTTCACTACAAAGATAAGATAGCGCGTTCCAGAACTCACCTCATCCGTTATGAAATGAACATGTTCATTTTTTCGCGCGAGACGCGACGAGACTTTATGAACACGCACCGTGCAGCGATAATTAATTACCCTTTTGTCCATAAATAACGGACGGAATTAGTACATAATAGCGAGCGCGCGAGTGTAAGCTGCTGAAAATTGCAGCTCTCGTCTGGCTTCTTCGGCGCCGGCAGTAAAATATTAAAAGTGCATTGATGCGCTGGAAACAGGGATGAAAAAAAAGAAAAAAAGTATTGCGAATGTGAATAAGTTAGTTGCTTTTGGAAATAGAAATGTAATTTTTTATATGTGAGTGGAAGTTGGAAAATTTAATTATTAACAAAGTATTCTAGATTTAGGGATTTTAGTTGGACAGTTGATTTGTCTATTTGCTGCAATAGAATATTCATGTTTCCTGTGTTCATTTTGAAATAGGAATTTAGTGATTTTGTGGCTTACATAGTAATTATGTTGAAAATATATATTTATTGTATTAAAAAAATTAATTTATTGTTATGGTTTAGGCTAGGTAAGGTTAGAAAAGACTTTATGACCTGTTTTATCAAATCGATTTTTTTTATTTGTCAAACCTTTAGTTCGATTAATTACTGCCAAAATCGTCAGAACTGTTGAAAGAACTGCCAAAAACGTCAAAATGCAACTTAGAGAGAATTCTGAAACAGCGTGTTTATATTCGGAAGCAGGCAAGATTTTCCTGATCATGATCAATGCCGGCAGCTATGTCTGGCCACGCAAAGAATGAAAATGAAGAACGAGACAAGCATCGTCAGTGCTCGCTCCGTATTGTTACTATTACTAATTTTAGCTCATCTCGGCGCTTTGTCTACGCTTTCAGCAGCCGCATCTCGTGCATCATACCCAATGATGCTTTAATAACAATCCGCCCATCTTTTCTCGCTTCTGTTTTTCTCCCTTACAACACACAAGCGTGGATGCGTTCCAAAAGTCAACTGGCTCGTATCTGTTAGACTCAAGTCCATTCTTCTTTAGTTTTTTAGTTTCAAACATCCATGTTTCCCAAAACATTCAGACTATCAAATAATTAATCTAACTTCTCATTTTGTTCGAGCAACTGTTAAAAACTGAAACTAAAAAAAATTCTCACAAAACAACCCTACCTAAAATCATTGATACGCCACTGGCAAATACCTTTTAAATCACAATTCGAGCGCATCAAATACCGTTTCATAGTCCACTCAACTATTCAATCATGGCAGAAGAGATAAGTTTGATCACACGTTGATTACATCGCAGCCTCTTGAAAGCGTAAGGTCACCTCTGAAGCGGCGTTTTATTAATCGAGATAAAAGCTAAGATAACGGATTCCAGTGTGTCATTTGAATCGTCACCCCTGTCTTTGAAACGACGGTCATTTCGTTATTCCCCCGTCGCGGCATTTCAATTACTCGCTCTCGAAAGTCCCGAAACATCGCTCGAGTGGCCTCTTCTCACTCGTGGACGCGATTTCTCGCAGGGACTTTTTTTGAGAGCTCAAGTAGCGGAGGGTGCGCCTATTGCAACATCTGCGTCAAAAAATGGCATGATTTTTCTAAGGCTATGAATTGAAAGTGGGAATATGTTTATGGTGATTGATATTTTTTCTTACAAGTGATAGTAAATGATTCTGTGGCTGATTGTGAGGATGATGATTATGATTTTCGAATCATTGCTTTCATTTTGTAGCGCGACGTAGCGCGACGTAGCGCTACTGTTTTATGGGAAATTAAAATTTGTTGAGAAAATATCAAATGCTGACTTCAAAATATTTATCAAAAATCTAATGACTTAACAATTATTTTGATCAATAATCTCAGTTGAGATTAATAGAATTAATAAAAAAAAAACTCGAGAAAGAATTATGAAGTATACTGAATGTCTGTTGAAAAAAAAAGTTTTGGTATGGTAGTCGTCAGAGAAATGCTCATTTTTGAAAATTGTAATAAGTTAATGTTCGTTTTTTTTTCTGGAATTTATTTGAAATACAATTATGTTGGACAAATTCAGTTTTAATAATTAAATAGAAAAGTAAATGATTTCGAAAAATTCTGTTATGGATAAGAAATTGATCTGCAGTATTAACGATTGTAGAATTACTTACAAAAGATTCGGAAGGAATCAATGATGAAATATATGAAACAAAAAACAAAAAAAAATGCATTTTTGAAAATTCGCAATTTTATAACACTGTGCAACACAAAATTTGAGCTGGGAAAATGATAGCAAAAATGGAATCTAGACTACATTTTAAGATATACGTGTCTTGGATTAGCTCTCATAAACGATTTATTTAACGAATATTTCTATTTTTTTTCTCTTTTCAGCACATTGCACGAGTTTTGCTGTCTCTCTCGCACCTTAAATGTTAAATGAACAACTTCATTGAGCTAATTTAGGGAAACCCTTATATACGTGTGTCATCAAATGTAGTTTTGATTCTTTTTTTGCTAATTTCATGCCAGCTTATTTTAGTGACTTGAATATTGTTAGACAGTGTAACAGAAGATTTTTCACTTAACAATTTTCAGAATGAAAACTTTATTTAAAATTGATCATACGTAAAATATTTGAATTTTTCGATTGAATAGCAACAAAAAAATTATAATGAAAAAATTATTGTGTTTTAATAGAAATCATGACTCAAACATTAAAATAAAAAAAAATATCTTACTGATACGAGTTGACTGAAAATTGATCTTTTTAATTTACGTATTTTAAAAATTTTCTTTGACAATTGTTTAGAATTTCGTTTACTGCACTAAAAAATATTTACAGCTGTTGATATTATTGATAAAAAAATATTGATATTAGAAAAATTTGTACTTCAAATATTTTCGATTAAAAATTTTGAAATTTGTAAAAGTTTTACATAAAAAACTGAATGAACTGAATTCTTTCGAATTTCTGCTGATGAATATAAAAAATTTTTGTTCTCATCATTATTAAACACTGTTATAAATTTATAAATTTTTCATGAAAATTTTTACATTGAATTTTGAACAATGTAAAAGAGTTGAAACAAAACCCTGAAATAGATTAATTAAAAAATTTTTTAAATATAAATTTCAAAAATAGCAAATACATACAGAGTTTATTTTCAAAAATGTTTGTGATGTTGATAATATGAATGAAGAATGTCGATCATGTGAATTTTTTCCCAGTGCAATAAATCGTAAAGTCAAATTATAACAAGAATGTGCTGCATTTTTGCAGTAATATAAAAACAGGAATTCTTTCGTTACATACAAATTCTAGATTGAAACTTTACCGGTAAATGTAAAGTGTGCAAATTATTTTTTTTGTGTTATGAAACCCAATTTCTCAAAACCTGAAGAAAACTAGTGTGAATAACTCCAAGAAAACATTTTTTTATTTTTCAAAATTACGTTCGAATGTGTTCAATAAACTAGTAAAAACGATCTACTTCTTTGATTCCTCAAAATTCTTAAAAAAAGTGTCTCAACAATCGAGATTCTGTTGTACTCCTTAATGATATTAAAAATGAAATAAAAAAGGAAAAAAAAATGAATGAAAAATGAATGAATAAAAAAATGAAATTAAAAACTCTGTATTATCTAAATGTATTCAAGATGTCTATTTTTTTAACATTATATCTATAAAAGTAATATTTTTTAAACTTTTCATTTCTGGCCTTTTCTCAACAAACAAAATCGGCTTTCAAATAATGTAAGAAGAGGAATTCAAAATAATTTTGTTCTTTTTTATCAGTATTAATGTGTAAGTTCATTAACACAAATTGACCTAATCATTATTCTTCGCAACAATAAATTACTACTCCAAGTAACATGTAAATAAATAAATAATCTGATATCCTGCAATACCCATATTAGGCATAATTATTCATAATCATATGAATTTCCGAAACGCTCATCTTCAACAATTATATAAAAAGATCGTCAAACTCATTTACTATTCGAAAACAAACTCCGGACATTTTTCCATCAAAACTCTGGAATTTCGTGGAAATAAGCCCCAATCTGGGCGCCTTTTTTCTAAATTTTTGATGCTGCTCTCCAGGGTGGAATCGCCAACATCGATAAAACATCAACATCCCTTAGTAAACAGCCGTGGACATGGAAAAATTTGGGTAGAAAAAGTCGACGAAGTAAGGGGAGTCACTCGAACCTTGTCCGTTGGTCCAAGTCGGAATTATTTATTTCCGCAGCCGAGTCGCACCCTGAGACGCAAGCAAGCACGGGGGTACGAGTACCTACGAGTATTACAAGTATGCGAGTATACAAGTATACATGCGCGGTCTGGGCAATCACTGCGCGCTTCTCCTCGCTCTTCAATCCAACCTTGGATGCGTCTCCGCGGCAAATCCTGTTACCGGACGTTCTCGTCCTGCATATTTTATCACCGCTCCCTGACGCTTCTACATTGCAACGCGAAAGTTCAAAGACGAAAGAATGAAATTAGTTCCATTGGCTGCCATTTATACCTGCGACGATACATCTTCCTTGATAAGTGTGTATGGGAGCGAGGGAGGGGAGGGGATGCATGGTAGTATGAATAAAACATGGGACTGATAAGTTAGTGGTGCTTACTTAGAAAAATGGAGTAGGAATTGGAAAAAAAGGACGATGATTATCTAATAAATTGAAATAAAGTGAAAAACTTATAGATAGCAGGAGTTTACGAAATGGAAATAGTGACTGAAAATAAAGACGTTTTATAAAATTATTCATCATAAAAAACATACTTTTTTTTACTTTCAGTGACTGTAATATAAAAAAGTATGTTATTCATATCATAAGTATTTCGTCTTAACAAATCTATCGTATTCAAAATTTCTGAGGATACATGAAAAACATGTTTCTTTGCAAATATTTCGATAACGTTTCTGTGAAAAATAAATAATTGATATTCTTGTATTCAGCGACTCCAAATTAAACGAAAAATTGCTTTTGTTGCAAGGTGAATTTTTCCTGTTATCAAGTGTTATTTAAGACGTACTGAACTTGAATCTAATAGACTAAATTACGAAACAGTAAAAAAGTCTATTGAGATTGAGAAATTTTACAGAAAATGCATTGAAATATGAGGTTGTTTTTCACTTCAAAAAGTTATTGGGAATTATGTACAAGGATGAGAAAAAATTTGTGAGGAATTCATAATTGAAGAAAAAAAAGATGGAAAATTGAAAAATATTTTACTGAATTACTTGAAAATATGTACCTACGATACATTACAGTGAACTTCTTGAATGCACAAAAAAATTTTTTGATACTTTATATAAAGATAACTAAGTATGTTTTTTTGGATTTGAAAAAAATCAGTGAATTGTAGAAAACTGAAGTCGAAACTTTGTAGGAAGTAACGATATTGAAATATGAACAGAAATTTGAAAAAAAAAATTTCCATGAGAGAAATGTGTAATTTGTGTAAAAATTACAATATTTTATTAGAAATTTATTAAACAGAATCTGTAAAAAAATATAAGAAAATTTTTTTTGCTTCAAGTGATTCATTTTGAAAAAATTTGATACAATTACGATTTCACAACTCCAACGGAATTCTTTTAAATTATACAAAAACCTTACTATACAGAAATTTTAAAAATTACAAATTTGTAATTCAGAAAATTAGTAAAAAAGTCCTAAAAAACGAAATCAATCAAAACCAAAAAAAAAACATGATGGAACCTCATATTAGCGATAAAAAAATATACGAAACATCGATTACTGCAAAAACTTGTTCAATTAAAAAAAAAATTTGCCTTTTCGAAAAAAAAGCAGTGAGGAAAACCAACATTTTTTATTACTTTCACATTTCTAGGAATACTTTATTTTCTTTTAGTTCTGAAACATTTTTATTAATAAAAGTTATTTATATGTAATTTTCTGGTATTTTTAATTGTACGTATTGCAAATTTAAATCAGAATCATTAATTTTTTTTTATATGCATATTGTTTGTAATGATTTTTAGTGTATTTTACATAGATTGCGGTTTCAAAATAATTTTCTTATATTTCTTACAGTTTTTTATATCACGAGATCACTTGAAACTTTGCTTTCTTTTACCTTTAGTTCTCCGAGAATTTTGACGAAAACTCCCTGTTTTTCTTCGGAGTCAGCGAAAGAAGATAAGGGATGATAAAAAAAAACTCGTCGTTGCGAAATGCACAAAAAATCACTTTACATTACGAACGTTTGTAAAAAGCACATGAATCAATAATGTATTCAAGCTCACAACTTCAACAAAACCCTCAAAACAACAAAAACTTTCAAAAAAACTTCAGATGGTTGATTCCACGGAATTCAAGCACCTTTTTTAGAATTTTGCACCAAATTTTTTTTCTTGTTCATCATAGAAAAACAAGTAAATTGCACTTCTTTTTTCACAAAAACATTTTTAATTTTTTTTTATAGTGTGAAATCCTGAGATAGAGTTTTAGTATATCAAAAAAATGGCGCGTAATATTATACTAGTTTTTTTTTATTTAGTTAGAAGATAAGTAAGATTTAGTGAAAGAAGCAAAAAAATTTTCTGGAACAGGACAAGTTGTAGTCATCAAAAATCAATAATAAAACAATAATAAAAATAAGCTACTCATGATCAATACACTTCAGATATTCTCACTAATTTCAAAAGTTTGCAAGTTTACAATTTTCCTTTATATTCAATAGCTTTTTGTACAGCTCGCATTACTTGCGTCCCATGTTTTCTATTTTCCTCGTAGTTCTTTGTGCATTTGATGACACCACCCCCCACCCCCTCGGAATGGCAGGGAAGGGTGTCAGGGAAAGAAAAAAGGGTAGATGAAAAAAACTCAGTGGTGTGGGGTGAATTTCGATGTTAAAAAAGGGAGTTGCACGAATGAGGCGCATTGTTCCGGAAACGTAAAAATTTACAGGTGATGCACCAGTGGCACAATCCGCGGGGACGAGTGCTTGATTAAGCTGCGGAACAATCGCGCGGGCTGATTGGTAGCGTTTAATAAGTACAAATTGTGCTGGGAAAAAATTGCAGCGACGTGACCGTCACTTTTGCAGTTTTAGCTCACATGGTTTAATGTCTAGCTTTCCAATGATTCTTCAACGAGATGGTTGTCCACTTAGTTTCACTTGCTGAAATGTATTTTACTGTAGAAACTACAGATACAGTATTTCTGTCAACTGTAAAATGATATATTCAGTTCTTACAGTCTGTTTTTGAAATAATAATGGGTACTGCAAATTTTAAATCGTGCAATAATAGGAAAATAAATCAATCAATGATTTCTTGGATTGGAAGGAAAACAATGGAAAACATTGGAAGAAAAAAATATTGGAAAAAATGTTTTTGGGAAAAGTGTACCCCAATCGGGTCGTAGAATGAAGTTAGTTCGCTGCTTCAATTTGAGTCATTACATGTACTTTTATATCGCACATGTTGGTTCTCGGTCCCAGAGGACATACACAAGGTCAGCGCGATTTTCGAGTCCACTCGAAGCGACTCGACCCCTCGATCTTTCGGCGGCTCTTGACGAATCAATTTGGACGCGTCGCCGGTGTAAACATGGGGCACTCGAGGAAAATCTCGCGCCCTGTTGTGATCGTTTCGAGTGTGGCGCTGAAAACGTCTCGAGAGATGAAGAAATTATCTGCCAAGCATCTGGCATTTTCCCGGAACTCCCATGACTTTCTTTACGTCCAGACTTAAATGTATTTCACGGCATTCGTTAGGGTCAAGCGCGCGTTTGATAGGAAGAAATTGGAGAATTTTATGCCTTAAATACTTGAGTATTTGCAAAATGAAGAGAGTAGAATAAATGCTAGTTGAGAAAATTTGTGGACAAATAATGACAATTGTGATAAAATTGATTTCGGTATTCTACTTCAGAAACTTTTTTTTTATCAGTGTTACGTTTTGGAAAATTTGTTTAATATGTTACATCATTGAATATGATATATTTACATTGCTTACTTTTTTTACCTTACTTCAATTTTTGAATGGGTATATAACATTTGATAGTTAAAAAAATGAAGATGTTCGTTACGGATTCGAATAACTGGAATACGAATTTTAGTATAATTTTTATAATTTTTTTTCATGTGAAATTTATTATCCATGAAGTAATTATGAACAAACTATCCATTATTACCAAAATTCATAGTCATTTTTTATTGCTTTCATGAATTTTTTTCTCATCTTTACGATAAAATCTTCTGGGAACAGGAAAATATTTACAATTTGTTTTTTTCTTCCTTTCTACCTTTTTATCTTTTCACCTGATATCTGTATTTGTACGACTAAAAGGGAAAACTGTGGAAAAAGACATTTATGAAATTCAGTTTTTTTGTTATATAAAATTAGGTTTCATTTTTAATGATTGAGAATGATAGATTTTTTTCTAGAATGTAGAAATTTCCAGGAAAAGTTTTCTTCATAGCACAATCGTCATTTGATGTTTGAACTTCCTAATTTTATTTTAATTAAATAAACGTCATACTTGAAAAAAAATCCAAGCTCTTGAGAACTTTGAAAAATTTGTAGCAAACTTTAAAAATCCCTTTTTTTTGCATCTGTTCATTGCAAGTTCCAGAAAAATTGTTAGAATCGCGTTTTGCAAGAGATTTAAAAAAATTTGCATAATTTTTGAAAACAGAGTGATCTTATAATGAATTTTTTCGATTTTACAAAATTCCAAAAAATTTGTTAAACTCTATGTTATCAAGTTAAAAAAAACACTCAAAATCAAACTGCTGCTAGAAACAAGGTTAATGTCTGAAACCATAAAAGGTGCAAGAATATTTATTAAGTTTAAAGAATAACTTCTTTTTTGCGTTTTGTTATTATCAAAATGTCAGATTATTCATTCTATATATAATATAAGTTATGATATAAAATATAAAAAATTGTCATGATTTATACGGTAATAAAAGTCATGTTCAACTAAAAATGTTGCTTTTTTTTCTTAAAATTGCTTTACAAATAAATAATGTAGTAAAGTCTAAAAGCTTTATTTATAGGCGAAACACTTATTTTTCGAAACATGAAGCCTAATAGAAAAAATAAATGATAATTTTTTGTATAGTAAAATTGAGAGTGAATAACAAAAATAGTAAAAATTGAATGTTTATATTAGAGTCTGACGTAATAGATTTTCAACATTCTTAAATTCTAGTGAATTTGGGAAAACAAGCGAAAAATTTCAACCATTGAAATGCTGTAACATTATGAGAATATTCAGGAAAAAGAATACATTATTTCAGGTTTTGAAAAATACGAAAATTTCATCAGATATTTTATAAATATTCTCAAGCCATACCCACTATAGTTAATCTAGAAAACAAAAAAATTGAAATTCTCGCTTTATTTCAGGAATAATTAAAAAACTGAGAACCCAAAATATCAATGAACATTTTTTTACATCAAATGTTGTTGATTTTTTACATTTTGAGAACATAACAACATTTTTTCTTTCTTCGTTTCGAAAGAATCAGAATTTCTCTGAATTGTCGATAAAAAAATTGTTTTCTTGCAAATTTTTATGAAATTACAAAATATAACCAACATACTTTTACTTCCAAAAATCAGTCATCATGAGCTGAGAATTTTGCAAACACTTAGAAACTACAACTCAGACAATCATCAAAAAATATTTTCCTTCAAATATCTGGACAACGTCAAAAATCATTATCCATTTTTCTAAAATCATTCCTCTCATTCAATGATCGCATGATTGATCAGTTTTTCACATTTTCATGAAATTTCGCTTCTATTCATTTATTCTTAATGCAGCATTTATTTAAAAAATTAAAGAAACGATACTTCGAGCATCTGGCATTATTCCAAAGTTCCCATCAGTATCTCTGTCTCTTTCTTAAGGTCCACACTTGAACGTACTTGCTGGCATTCGTTAGGGTCAAGCGCTCGTTTCGAACCCCTGAATCGACTCCCCCTTCAATAATGCAATTAACGTTATTGCCGGAATTTACAGCTTCGCATATGTTCCAGTCAGGATTTTTCGCAAAGTTGTATATAGTCAAAATCGATTCATCGCATGTTTCTACAGACTATTGTAAATTAAGCTACAAAATAAAAACCCTTTTGTTGCAGTTTTGTTTATGGATTATGATATTGTCAGAAATTATTCATTTGCAATTCTTATAAAAAATACGTTAATTTTTTCAACGCAAAGTTGGATTTTGAGATTTATAGTACCACGAGAAAAATAATTTGATTTCAAATTAACAAGAATAGCACATGAATTAAAAATCTAGATATTTCCGGTTCTGATGGAAACAATGTTTTCCCAGTAATCGTGACTCGATCTCAAATTAAACGTTCATTACTCACTTACTATTCTATAAAAAACGCGTCGATTTATAAATTAATCTCGGTGAATTACTATCGAGGTTGCGAAAAGAGCCCGCGATGTGAAATTCATAATCAGTTCAATTATCAGGCCTCCATTTATTTCGTGGGAGTGATCGCGGTTCGCGGAAAGACACAGCGAGATGAGAGCCAGCCTCAGTCTCCATGACACGTGTTTTTCATAACTTTGATAATCTGCGATTTATGGGAACACGCCAAGAATCTTGGAAAGAAACAGCACAATCATTTCATTATTGCAATCTTCGCAGAGATATTTAATATCATTAACCGATACGTCCTCAGCCGTTTGTGAAACTTTTATGCGCAGTTTTTTTGTGTGAATATTGAATGCAGTATAAAACTAGAAAACATGAGTGTATTACTTTGTTTTTGCATTTTTATTCGTAAACTATACATATTGTTTATTATTAGGAGAGTTTAGATATAATTTTGATGAATATGTCCTTGAATTATTTCCAAATAGAAAAAAGTCGTTGTTTCATCAATTTAAAAAAAAAAACATGTACATTTCTGTCGGTAGATTTTTTTTTCTTTTTGTAACTATTTTCATACTGAAATTAATTTACAAAAAGTTGAATTATTTAATAAAAAAAAATAATCACTGTAAGATTTTTTTTTTTATTGCAGCGAATTTTTTTTTATGGTGATTATTTTATGCGACAAATTATCAGGATACATGTTTACTCTGTCTTTCTCAAGCTTGAAATAAAAATACTTAGAGAAATAAAATAGTATCATATTTTAATTATAACTTTGATATTTTACACAATTCCAATTGTCATTGTGTGGATGTATGCGATTAAAAAATTATTTTCTTTGCTTGTAAGTATTTTTTTTGATTGTGCATTCATAAACGAGCTCATTTTTTTCAAGATTTGCATCAAAGTGTTTACAACACGTCATAATTAAACATTTTTGTCAAACAATAATAACAATAATTATATTAGTAGAAGTAATAAAAAAAATATATGTATGAGATATAATGATAGATTTTATTTTATTTAAATTATTAAATTATATATATCTGGACTGAACTAGATTTGTTTTGAATAAAAATCGTTAGTAAATTTGTCATCTATGATTATGAGAAATAGATTTTTACAATTTTAAGTAATAAAAATATTTGGATAATTTAGAGTGCGTATGTCATCTTGAATACACATTAATATTTTCTGTTGCTGTTTTTATTTACTGAAAAGGCTGTTGAAATAAGAAAATTTAATAGGTAGCCATCTTCGTCTTTACATTTAGTTTTTAAGAATTTCAAGTTTGAAAAATTTGAATAGGAAGTATAATAAGACAAAGATTGCTGCATTTCCTGCATTTAATTTCATGTAAATTATTTTTTATACTTACATACTATAAACACTATCATTCCTCTTATAATTATTTTTTGGAATTTTATCATGGTAACTATTAATATTTCTACACAAAAAATTAATGTTAAAATTTCATCTTTCAAATAATAAATTTTTAATGAAAATAATCAGATGTTGTTACATCGATAGTAAAAAATATCATTTTAACTACACTTGTAATTATTATTATCATGAAGATTATAAATGAACAATGATATTGTTATCAATATCATTGTCTCAATTACAATATTGAATCTGAATATGCGAAATTTCTTATAACGAAAAATTGTTACAAAAAATGAATTGTTTAAACATTGTCTATTTTACCAATTTTATCAACACTCAAATGCAAATTTTGTAAAAAATGAACGTGTGACTTGATCTTATTGTAAAAATCATCTAGAAAACGTGCAAATGGAAAAAATAATTCCTTTCCTGCGTATTCACGCAGTAATATTATGTGACATTAGGAAAATATTTAATTTCTATGATATTTGACTTTGACTAGTCTCACAGAAAAATATAATTAGAAAATTAGAAAACAACTTGTTGCTTCACGAAAATTTGGGAAAAGATTTGAGTTTCCAAGAAAAAAGTTTTAGACTGTCTTGTGGAAAAAAATAGGACTTGGTAGTTGCAAAAACATAAAAAAATTTCGAGATTATTCTGCAACTATCCAAAATTGATTGTAGGGCTAATTTATCGAAAATAGTCTTATTACGTTTACTCTAATAATAATTCAACACAAATGAAATTTCCATAATTCAACCTAAGAGAGACTTTGCTTAGAAATAAAAAAACTATTAGATAAAATTTCTTGATTAAACGAAAAAAACTTGTGAATCTTTCTTTAATTAGTTAAACTTACTTGATCTACTTTTTATGATTATATTTTTATCAAATACATACATATATACTGATTTCATCGCATAAAAAATTCAATGGAATTTCTGTTTCTACTACGAAATTTAAAAACGACCAGAGAAGAGATATTTTGTAGTGAAAAAAAGCAACAGAACTTTAACCTATATTTTACAACAACAATACCTTGTTCTGAGCAAAGTTTTCGGCAAAATAGCTACTTTAAATCTCCTGGTCAAACGTTTTCTTTTTGAATGTTACGTTTCCAGTACGAGCCAAAGACGAGACTCGTGATTAGAAAACCTGAGAAACTTATATTCTGATGATACGCGTTAGGATCGATTTTCCTCGCACCTCGTATAAGAGTGAAAATCAACTGGGCGCGAGCATCCAAGGTGCTAATTCGAATGCCGGCTTTTCCGACAAAACGGAAATCTAATCTCGCACCGCCGGAAAGCCCCAAAAGGGATTGAGAAGCGCCCCATTTTACGCGTACGCGCATCCGGTGGCATCCGATTTTAACTTTCGCGATGGACTTTCGGGCATCTATTAAAGCGATTATCCACGGGCGAGTGAAGCCGAAAAGGCTTCGTTTGGCGCGCCAAAGGGTTGCCTCCGCGCTCCACAAAAACTCCCCGGTCCACTCGGAAAAAGTGCGATACACATGTACAAGCACCTTTTTTTTCTACGCGTTTACGCGTGATGGATATTTTCCACACGAAAGCGCACGTAGATTTCATCAACGCGCCCGATGCCGCTCTTTTCATATTTTTTCCCAGTTCGAAAAGGATAAATGTGAGCATTGTATTTATAATCTATTATATTATTTTTGTAATTATTATCTGTTTGGAAAGTAAACATAACGATAATCTTTAAAAAAGCATTCACCAATAACATACGTGAATCAAAAGATAATTTGGGTTTTTTTCTACCATCAATAAGCTTTGTTTTTTCTGAAACCCAGCTCGTTGCGAAAAAAAAAGGAAAAATAACCTCTCCCATCGGTCGAAATCGGAATGGTCTTAGGTCCATTAAAATCCGTGAGAGCGTATATATCGGGGACTCCTTTATACACACGTGGAAGGTCGAATGCGAGAGGGTAGATTTAAGAGTAGAGAGCCTCAAACTCCTCTGCAGCGGCGGCCATTAGCCGCACACTCGCAAAGCCTCGACAACACGATTCATACATTTTCCTGGATGATGAAAAAACAGCCCTTTTTCCGATCCCTGGGCCATCCTCGCCTTGGACTTTGCCGATAAGTACTCTCCACACTTTTCCGTCTGTCCAAATTTTCCGAAGGAATATTCGGCCAAACTTTGACTTCCATTTACGGTACTGGCGATCTAACGAAGGTACTCGGGATTTTTGCAAATCCTCTTTACGCCCGAGGGGAAAGGGGCGAGGGAAGGGGCTGAGCCGGTGGACATGTGATTGAGAAAGCGTCCCTTTTAAAGGCTTTTCGCATTGAGATGCCATTTCATAAAAAAATAGCCACGAAGAGTACGGAGACTGCCAACTGTGAGATTTGTGATTTTCTGGGAGAATCTAGAAGGTCTTGTGCCTTCGGGTGTTGATTTTGAAGGGAAATTTGAGAAAGTTTTCTGACATTTTGGAGATGAAATATGATCGATAACGATTATGGTTAGCAAAGCGTTTGAAAATATGCACGAAAAAATTGAATAATATGCGTAAAAAACATGAAAAATCTGCGAAATATGCAATAATTAATGCACAAAATCCTACTGGGTATCTTTATCTTTATTCCTTTTGCAACTAATAATGACGTGAATTTGAACGATTTGATAATTTTATTACATTTTTGAGGAAACAGTATCTTTTTTTAAATTAATAGTATTTTTTAATATTTTGACAATATATTTTCTCGAATTCGTACTGTATTCTACAAAGATTTTTATTATTTTTTTCTGTAGTATTGAGAATTTCAGCAATATTGATAATTTAATTTTTCGAAGAAAACAGTGTCTTTTATATCAATTTTCAGTCTTTTTTTCGTATAAGGAAATTTAAAAAATTTTTTTGTGTAATTGTGGTATTGTAAATGAATTCACAGAATTATACGTTCTAGGATTCATAGAGTAATAAATTTTTAATAATATTATATCTAAGTATTTTTGGACTA
Source organism: Platygaster orseoliae (assembly GCA_030522825.1). Taxonomy (NCBI): domain Eukaryota; kingdom Metazoa; phylum Arthropoda; class Insecta; order Hymenoptera; family Platygastridae; genus Platygaster; species Platygaster orseoliae. Next base: position 22,046 of record JAPYZL010098646.1, read on the forward strand.
TTGGAAGATATCCAGTATTTCTCACCTTTTTTTAGCATATCTGAAACTTCCACGAATTATTTAGTCTTTAAGACTAAATAATTCGTTTAAGAATTAAACGTTTAAGAATTATTAATTTATAAAATAATTATATAATAAGGAATTGTAGAAAATGTTTAAGGTTTCAAAATTTTTGACATCTTGAGAATTTTCGTACGTTCCATTTTCTTTCATTAATCGCTTAGTTGAAACAATTTTTTAAAATTTTAATTTCATTTATAATCTAAATTATCACAAAAAATTCTTCTACAACTGGAATAATTATTATTTTTGAGCTAGTAAAATTGAACATTCTGAATGTAATTACGAAATAATATGCAGAATATGCATAATATGCTAAAATTGAATAAATATGTAAAATTAGCATGTAATATGCAAATACATATTTTCGGTCACTCTAATGATTAGATTTATATTGTAAGAGCTGTATCAGTTGGAGTCAGAAAAAAAAACCAATTTTTATATTCTTTCTTCTTGTAAGGAAACAGGAGAGAATAAAATAATAAGATATAGCTTGTTTTTGATCTTTCAGGTTTTTTTTTTCGATGTACGATTGGGTAGAGAATTTCTGGTAACTTGACTAAAACGGAATGAAAACGACAATTTTTTGATATTAAAATCACTAGAATTGAAAAATATTCGACGTTTCAAAATTTTTTCCTGATATTTATGGCTTGATAAAAGCGGAAAACTCGAAAATATTAACAATATCATTCATTGATTTTTTTTCCTAGAAGTAGAAAAAGAAAAAAAGTTTTTTTTTTGCTTAGGCTTCAACGTATCGAAGTCTAACTAATTATTTTATATGAATGAACATGGTTAACAGTTTCAAAAGTTTCAGTAGTTTGTAAAAACTGATTATTTATTATTATTGACAGCATTAACTTTTTAATAGTTAAAAGATCTAGAAGGTTTTATTCCTTCCAATATTTTTTAAAAATTTATTACTAACTGCCCACTGCTCTGATAATTTAGAATTTTTTTGTCAAATTTGATGGTTTCGTTTAATCAGCATTTATTTATAGTAAAAAAATTCATAAGTGATAACAAAATGTTGAACAATTTTTCAGTTCGATTAGAATGCAATTGTAATTTTGATGCAATTTTTTACAGCATAATAAAATTAATACCTTGGATAGTTTTGAACAATTAATTTATTTTCACAAGTTATACAGGAAATTACCTATTATAATAGATGTATGGAATGATCCAATATTGTTGACAACTCTGAAAGTCTGGTATTTAAAATAAATTTTACACATAACTTACAAAAAATGATGAAAAATCAAAATTGTCATAATTTTTACAGACAATCGCATTATTAAACAATTTCAAACTAAAAAATTTTTTGAAAAACTGTCGAAATCTTTGAGACTGTTGTGAAAATATAAAGTGTGAAAACTGGGAAGAAAATATTAATCATCTCAGTTAAGAACAAGTTAATTGAGTAAATCATAAAATAAGGGAAAACAGTATCGATGATAGTAAACAATAATGTAATTAAAAGAAAAAAAAACTAAAATTTTAATATTCAAAACTTCTTTGTAAAGACTAAAAGAATTTCATATTATTTCTTTTTTCAACGTGTTCTACAGTGATGGCATTATTTTATAATTAATTTATTTTCTATAATTTTGATTTTTCAGTAAGTTCAACTTCATTTATTATTGTAAAAAAACGACTTGAAATTGAGGTATATGACAATTCTCCCAACACGTGTGGGTACAAAATTTATAACTGTGCATAAACTTAGTTTTCCCTCATTAAAAATTCTAAATTTTTATTCTGTTCATAGATTGACTTTTATGTAATGGATTTGGCCCCGTAGAAAAAAAAACGAATAAAAAAATGACGATCTCACAGACGGTCGATGCCAGTACATAGAACTACGTCAGCCAATGACAAGTTTGATGCTGAACAATCGTCATTTAAATTTAATTGTAGGTGAAACATTATCCAGTTGAATTGCTTCCACTTCTGTTGCATCAAATTTCATTACAAATCAAAACTACTCTCAAGCACAATCAATAGTAAGACATCAAGAAAGACATATTTGTACGCTAAAACATAACAGCCATCTTAAATACTTATCATTTATGATCCAAAGGCCATATCTCAGGTGTCTGAATTAATAGTGAGTCGTTCAATCCAGATCCAATATATACCACTTAACCTCTAATCCAAAATTTCCAATCCTTGACTGAGAGAAAAGAATGAATGTCACATCTATGAATATGGTTAATTTTGGACAGACTTAAAAAAATGATGCCACATCCATCAAAAGGGTAAAGTAAAATTGCAGCTTGTTATCACGACAATATATACGTTTCTGGAGTCAAAGAAAACGGTACGCTGCCTTTTCAAATGGATGTGACATCCTTTTTTGAAAGGATTCTCTAAAATCACCATTTTCATGGTTGTGATATACATTTTTTTCTCCGCGTGTCTCTTCTGAATCGTGACCTTCTCTAATCTGCACAGCTTCTATATGCAAACGGGCAGCTTCTTGGCTCGTACAAATTGCCCGACGTATGAGGACTTTCAGCTGAGGTCAACCGGTCAAGAAGCGACCCGTGAATCACGTTCGATTCCTTGGGCTCGGTCGGGATTTTCCTTTTTTCCCCTTTCTGCAATTAGGACAATCAGCCGAACGTTCGTGCAACGACACTCCTCTACCAGAGTGTGCGATCTTTCGGCTTTAATTAGGGTTTGCGCGCAACGCTGTCGCCTCGCCGAGTCGCGGTAATTACGGGGGATGCTATGTGTCGTATGTTAATGACGCGAGAACGGTCTTTTCCTCGAGCCCAGTGGCCACACGTGCGACTTCTTTTTTTTATCATATCGTAGATTTGAAAATGCAATCTGTAAATAGCAAAATCCTGATGTTGCAGTTAACATTATATTTGTACGATTTTTCATGAAACTCGAAAACAAAAAACTGTCTCAATGGTTTTTGTGTGATCCATAAACCTTGGGTCACTCTGTATAAGGGACGTTTCAACACTGGATATGGATGAAAAAAAACTTTGGGAACGCACCCTGAGTGATAGCCTCGCGAGACCGACCCGGATGCTGGCGGCCATTTTGAACATGAGTACGGTACGAATGGCGAGAGAATAGTCATTAACTAAGTAAGAGCCCGATCGTGCAGGCGGATTCACACCGCGTCCGTCCAGCGTCCACGTGGATGTTATCACTTGGTCAACGTTTTACGGCCAATAGCGAGCACGCTTTCGCGCAATCCCTTGGCCTTTTTCTCCCTTTTCCTTCAGGCGCCCGCTTTTGTTGCTCCTCTCGTTCTTGTTTTTCCAACGCTCGCGCGAGCGCGCACGATTTCGGACTAATAAGTCGGGATCGAGTCGCGGGAAAACACGCGCCATTCGCCGAGTATAAGTAATTTATCACGCAACGAGAGGGGAATGCCATGTTCGGAAGTAAGCGAGGATGTTGATATTTGTGGGGGAGAACCGCGTGGAAAATGTAGCTCTCGTCCCGATGCAGTTTCCCGAGGAATCGCAGGCATTTTCGAAATATTTTAGCGGTTGAGAAGGTTATAAACCAGGTTTCGAATGCTTGTCTTGGTTCAGAGGGATTTTCAGTGATCCTTTGTATGGTATTGAGGAATTCTGTGACGTTTTGGTTTTTTTTTTTGTTTTTGTCGGAATGTAGGGATTGCGTTTGTTCGTGTAATTTGTGTATGGTTCAAGTTATTATTTATATGTCTAGTTTTTTTGAGAATTAAGTAGAATTCAGTTCCTCAGAGTCAGGTTCCCTGGTCTTTGTATTAGGCTATTATTTATCAATTATTATTAAATCAATAATTCAAATGTTATTCTAACAAAATATATGTTTTATTATATGACATGATACATTATATAATAATATAAATAAATATAATTACAAAAAATTCATATAATAACATTTTCATATTAGTTGATTATTATTTGCAGTATGTGAAATGATAAATTTTTTTGTATGGTTTTCCATAAATTTAATAAAAGCCACATGTGGCACATGTGGAGATTTTGAAATATTAATGAAAAATTGACATGAAAATAGTTAAGGGTGAAATGGTTATCAACATGAATTTTTTTTTGAATGTATAAGAATTTGCGAATCGTAAATTCAAAATTACAGGTATTCGGGATATTTTTTTAATTTAATCAAAGTCGTTTCAAAAGTTATTTGAATTAAAAATAGAAGTATTAAAAAGTTTTGATAAAATTTTGGAGAATTTTATACAAATTTATTAATGCAGAACAAATTTTCCAAGGAAAATCTTTTCATGAATATAACTATATTGAATACGAATTGAGATATTTGAAATTTATTAAAATCAATTGCAAATTTTCATTTTTATTGAATGTTTTGTTGAAAAAGTTGTTAGTTTCAGGATCACAGATACGAGAGTTCTGAATTCACTTTTTTGAAACCTAAGAATGAGGTTCTAAAGTATTTCTTTATAGATCCGATTAAAAAAAAAATTTGATTATTGTTGAGTTTGAAACTTATGAAAACAAAGATGTGTCATAAGCTTCAAACCCAACAATAATCAAATTTATAATAAAAATCAAATTTATAAATGAAATACACTAGGATCTCATTCTTAGGATTCAAAAAAGTTAGTAGTTTCAGAATCGCAGTTACAAAGGTTATGAATTTAGTTTTTTGAATCCTAAGAATGAGGTCCCAAATTATTTCATTTATAGATTTGATTCTCATTAGAAATCCGATTATTTTTGGGTTTGAAAATTATGAAAACAAAGAAGTGTCATTTGGTTTTTTATATGTTTTAGAATTAGGCAATAATGTGGTACAATTTATTCGATTGATCACGTTTCAAGTATTTATTTTTCATAACTCAAGGACTTGAAAATGTTTATCTTATTAGTAAGACTGAAAAAATTAAAATGAGTCATATAAATTACAATTTAAAAAACAGTAGTAACAGATAATAATACAATAAACTTACAAATCATACAAAAATTGTTCTTTAGAATATACTTTACTTATTTCGAAAATTAATTTTGTGAAATACAGCATTAATGTTAAATATCAAACAAATTCGAAAATTACTGTCAAATTACATAAAGATGCTACTGAAAATTGAAAACATTGCAACAACAAAAGTGATTAAAATTTTTCCAACTTTTTTCTAATTATCGCTGGCAATTTGAACAATTTATTACCTTTTTCAAGGTTTTAAAGTTTTCCACGTGTCAAAGAAAAAAATTAAATTGAGAAAAAAAGTTGATTTATACCGAAAATTCGATTTAAAAATTAAGTACATTAGACTGAACTACAATTTCAATATTTTATGGTGGAAAGTTAAAATTTTTTTCTCAGTGTACAATTCTAAAAGTAACTTTATTTAGATGAATAAGAAATGTCAGAAACCAAAGACATTTTTTGTTATTACCGACGACAATAATTTCTAAATATAAACATTTAGTTTCTGTATTCGAGTTTTTTTATAAAAAATTGAAAAAAATATTTACGAAATCTGAAATAACTGGTTAAGTTAATTGTCACTTGAAATTTGTGTTCATCATTTAGTCAATTGCGTTTGGCTAAATTTTTTTATAAAAATGATGTTTTGAATTATTAATAAAAAATATGAAATTCGAATTAAAATTAAATAAAAAAAATGTCGATTTAAAATAAATGATTAAATAATAATTTTTTTTCTTAGTGTATAATGTTTAAAGTGACTTCATTCATACGAATAAAGAATATCAGAATCCAAAGACATTTTTATTTTTAAGACCGACGACAATAATTTCTACACATAAATATTTAGTTTCTGTATCCAAGTTTTTTATGAAAAATTGGGAAAAACATTTACGAAATCGAAAATAACAGATTAAGGTAATTTTTACCTGAAATTTGTGTTCATCGTTTAGTCAATTACGTTCAGCCAAATTTTTTCATCGGAATTCACTCATGATCGTTAATTACATACTCTACTGGTAAAATAAAAATTAGAGATTTTTTAAATTTGACCGTAAATTACAGTAAACGACAGTCAGAAATTACCATGACCTGACCGATTTTTTCTGACCAGTAAACTCACATCCCCAAGCACGATTGCTGATTTCCTGTACTAATAAGTCGAGACCAAGCCGCGGTAAAACACGCGCTATTCGGCAAGTATAAGTAATTTATCGGTCGCAAAGGGAAATAGCGCGCGATTTATCGGCAGCGCTTTATTTCGTGACGTTGAATCGTTAATTCAGGGGGGAGGGTGGAGAAGGGGGTCGTGAACTCACTTAAAAACAAAAGCCGTGTTCGCCGGGACACATACCGCGCATTCCATTGCGTTACTACGTACCTACACTAGAAGTGCAACCGAAAGGAAGTCAAGGAGTTGAAGAAAATGGACCCGGCCAGCGACGGAAGCAGCATCTTTTACTTTTATGGTGGATTTATGGGGAGGCAAATGGAAGCTGTACATGACTGGCGCGTGTTTATTGTTCAGCTCGTGCGTCGCGCGACACGTCGTGGCAGTATAAACTCCACGCATTATCTTGTCTCGATGTTTTCTGGCCTTTTTTTCTGGGAAAATGAAAGTAATGGACGTAGTTTTCGAGAAATATATTGTCGAAGATTGTATGAATTTTTGGGGAAGATATAAAAAAAATCGTAAAGCTCTAGATTATTGTTATTTTGTGCTTTTGAATTTAATATCATAATTAAGGAATAATTATGGAATTCCTGTAAAAATCTTTATGCCCTTTCTCCATTGACGCCCTTCAAAAAATCGTCACCCTCCACCAAATTTTCCCTCAAAACACCCCCCTTTTTTTTTAATCGAGTTGTCTCAAAAATAAAGTTACACTCGCGCTTTTCGCAGTTTCCCTTTGCTATGGTAATTGTCGTGTTTATGGTCCAGGACAGTTGCGCTTTGAAGTGGCGCCTGCATTAATGTGAAAGCTCGTTCGCCGATAACATCGGACCCTTTTCCTCCGCTCTCCGTCTCTCTCCTTTTACCCCTTTCGAGCTACCCCTTTTCTGCGGCCGAGCGAGCGCGCCATAACCCTGTTACCTATCCTTTAACACGACCGACAATTAATTACCAACGTCACTGGTCCGGGCGATCGCTCGTGCTCCAACTTCCCAAGGACCTTTCATTTTCATCCTCCTGCTCCCACGATATGAACAATCGGAAAAGGCCGTTTTCTTGTTTTTATTGCCACCAGCCAGAGCCTTTCATCTGCTACTTTTTTGCGCATTCGATTGGAATTGTGGAGCATGTAGATTGATGAAAATTGAAATTGGTTTTAAGAAATAATAGAGTAGGGATTTTTGGTATTTATAAGTTCATTTGTTTTTGTTTTTTCTTGAGAAAATGTGTTTTGAAAAAAATTCCTGTGTGAATATTCTGAACTGTACATGTACAGCTTATTCTTTATAAAAAAAAAGAAAAATTCCAAGAAAAACGATTCACTGACTCTAAATAAAATCAAAAATAAAAAAAACCATTCACGCCCTCTTCGCAGCTCATTTCGCCGATGAAAATCAGCGCCGACGCCTGGTAAACGAATTATTCCACGCCATCCATACAAATCAGAGTTGAAAAATCATCATCTACATTTAACGTGAGTCACGCGCCGAAATCCCCACATTTCCCTAATAATTATTCAACGACGTGCTCCCTCTTTTTTCGCGTTATTCGCGAATAACGCGAAAACGTTGGCTCACATGAAAAATGGCGAACGAAGAGCGGGGAATGATGGATTCCTGCAGAAGGGCAAAAAGTTGCGGGTTTAATTCCCCGTAAAATTATTCACTGGAGCCTGATTGAGCTCGAATCATAACGCTCCGTGATTTCGTAGCACGGCTGAGGGCTCTCTTTTCCCCTTGGTTTTTCCTCATTGCCCGTACTCGCGAATACGGAATTACCGATCATCGTCGATTTGAGATAACGACTTTTCATTCGCTTTGTTCAAAAATAGGTTGAGCGGGAAGGGGCGGGGGGGGGGGATGGTAGGGTTGAAATGAAAATTGAGGTGAAAGACAGTCGATAGTATTGAAATAATCGACTTGATTTCGGGCAAGGGTTGATGGATGAGAAGGGTTGCGAAATGAGTCATTGAGATAGTTTTCACGTGACTGGTTTAGGATTGGTGTGATGCGTGAAACTTGCGATGAAATTCATGGAGTTCGTGTGTAGTAGAGTTACAGGAAATAAATTTTTTTTGTTGGTGAAGTTGTTTAAGATATTAGAAGAGTTTTTTTTATTTTCTATTATTATAAGTTAGTTAAGGTTAATTGAATTTCCATGTTCCATTCAAGTGAAATCCGAAATTTTTGATTTCTGAAATTTTAGAGTCTTGTGACTAAAAACTGTTTTTCTACTCGCTTTTTAATGAATTATTTTTTTTCTTGTTCATCCGTAGATAGACTTGATGAAGAATTTAAATAATAATTATCTTGAATTTATATATACAAAGTTTCAGAGGGAAAATCCATGTTATCGATCTTTTTTTCCGTCAATACCACGTATGTCGCAAAAGTAGGTGAAGTTTCTCAATGTAAAAATCGATCTGTCTGACTGGAGAAAATTGACAACAAGATTGGCGCAAACAAGAAAACCACATTTCACCGAAGATGTTTCCTGTCAATCATCTTTCGATGGTCAATCTGTAGAAGTCTGAGGAAATGATTTCTTGAAGGATTACTCGATTCGCGATAAATTTACTAAATACTCTGTATTTGTTATCGAAATTGTAGTGGATTTTTAAGCATCTTCATTTACATTTGGTAAAAAGGTTTATTTTGTGTAGTAAAAAAGTTTAATGTCTCAAAATCTTTTCTTTAGTAAAAAAGAGTTTGATTAGAATATGAAAAAACTACTTATCCTGTTCTATAATTCATTATTTATCTAATTTATATTTCTTGAGTGTTTTTTATTTTTCAATAAAAATTCGCTGGTGCATTATAACTACTTTTTCAATATTTTTCGTGAAAGTTTATGAGTGTTAAAAAAATATTAGTAAGATACTTTATACTTTCGAAATTCAAGATGTTATCACTTTTGTTAAAAAATGACAAAATTAATTTTTGAAATGATTGAAAAAAGGTTTGGCATTTAAACACGAACTCTTCCAAAAATCTTGTTATGCATTTTGATATATTGTAAAGTGAGAACGAATTTCAAAATTTATTCAATTTACTTATTTATATTAATTATAATTATTCATATAATTATCGTATATTATTATTATTATTATTATTATTATTATTATTATTATTATTATTATTATTATTATTATTATTATTATTATTATTATCATTATTATTATCATTATATGAATATAATCATCATTAAAAATCATACTCTAATATTCATTGTTGATTTAAATTAAGTAATTTTTGTTTCACGAACAACAAATTTGAATTCCATTATTCATAAATTAAACATGAAAACTTTTTTATTCTGTTAAGTATCATTTAAGATCGTATCAATACATATATTTTATGTCAAATGTTCCAAAAACATGAAAATAATGAACAGTTACAATGGAAATTTCTCTAAATCCTAAAATAATAACTCAAGACTATTTAGTTAAAAAGTTAAGAAATGTATAGAAGTAATTTCATATTCGTTATTCAATTTACTAACTTTAAAACAATTTTTTTTTTTTTGAAGATAACCTGAGTTTTCAATTCATGAAAGATAAAAATCCAGTTGATACATTGTCCAAATTTTTTATTGTTTGGTTTTTTTCATTCACTATATCTGCAATTAATGAAACTGAAGTTGATGTGGATAAAATAATTCAAAACAAATTATTTCAACTTATACAACTCACAGCATAGAGGTCTAGTTGTTTTATAACTAATTTTCAAATTGGTTTCATGAAACCACTCATTCAGATTTCATTAGAGATAATCATGACAATAAAAAAAAAGTTTCAGTGGGGCTCGTCATATGTTTCATATGTTTAGTAGGGAGCTGGTCCACGCTCTTCAAGGGAGAAAGGTGTAAAGCAAGCGGCACTTATCGGACTGTCTGCGAGATAGCCATTAACGAAACTAAAAGCTTCCCCATATATCTGCAACTTTCTCTGTCCTTCTTTTATTTGTACCTATCTCTCTTTTTGTCTGTGCCGAGCTTAGCCATACAGCTTTGTATACAGATGCTAAAAACTTTTGCTTACTTCCTTCGCGCGAAAAAACAATGAGTCATGCAATTTATTAGTTGGAAAACAAGATGAGATTTGAATTGGAATTAGCAAAATATTTATAAATTAGTGATAAACGAAAATGTCAATAAAAAAAACAGAAAATTTGATATAACAAATCAAATACACCCAACTCAAAAAAAGTTTGAAGTATTTTTATCACAAAAAATAGTGTTTTTTGAGAACTATAAAACTAATTCGAAGTTGAGAAATTCCAAAAACAGAAAATTTTACATAGTAAATCAAATACACTCAACTAAAAAATGTTAAAAACATATTTATCAAACATACGAGAATATTTATAAAACGATTACTCGATCTACCAAATTTATTAAATTTATTTATAAACCAAAATTGTAATATTTAGAAAAAAACAGTTACATTCATGAATTATATATGAAGATAAAAAATGTTTATAAACCAAACAAGAATATTTATTTATAAACACAATAAACGAAATTGTCTTTCTGAAAACAAAAAATTTGTCATAATAAATCAGATACACCCAAACCAAAACAAGTTTGAAGTATATTTATCGCGAAATGCAGTATTGTTCGAAAACTATAAAATGAATTTGAAATTAGAAAATTCCAAAAACAGAAAATTTGACATAGTGAATGGAAAACAATAAAAAAAAATTAACGAACAAACGCGAATATATACAAACCGAATATTTATATACGAAATTCAAAATATTTATTTCTAAACTAAAATAATCATATATAGAAAGAAAACATTTTTTTTATGTACCTAATATTTTTTTAACAAATATTTCTAGACTAAACAAGAATATTTATTTATAACCAGCAATAAACGAAATTGTCATTTTAAAAATAGAAAATTTGACAAAATAAATCAAATACATGCAACTAAAAAAAAGTTCAAAGTACTTTTATTGCAAAATACATTGTTTTTCGAAAGCTATAAAATGAACTCAAAATCAAGAACTTTAATAACTTGTATGAATAGTTATCAGAATTTTGCAGTTAATCCAGTTCATGAAGACACAAGTTGTTTTTAAATATTTGAAAATAAATGCACTCAAAAATAATTTTTTAGCAGTAATATTAATTCGTTCTTGGAGTGAAATAATCAAAAATCAGTATTTCAGCATCATTTGTTATACTTTCTAATGAATTCATGAAAATAATTTTATTATAAATCTTTATTTATAAATAGTTTTATAATTTCTTGGTTGTATTACTTTTGTGATACAAAATTCAAGAATAAATAATTGTTGAGATAAATTGTATTATTATAATCAGGTTTACTTATGTATATTTTTATACTAAAAACAAAATCAATAAAATGAAATCATGAATAATATTATTTTAATAGATACTTGCTTTAGGATCTGAAATTCCATACAAATTTCATTGTTTCTTTTCCTTCTCTTTCACATAAATTTTCTTATCCAAAATAAAATTTTTCCATCAATTATTATATGTATACTGCTCATGGATTTTTTTATATATATATTTTGTGAGATTAACATTTCGGTCCTCTTATTTAAAATTCACTATGTTGATTTTTTGAAATGTCAAACCGAAACTTTATTCATTTATCTATTTTAAATTAAAATAATATGATAGTGATAAAAGATTTTCATCTTTACTCCTATATATTTATGACTTTATTTTTAACAAATAACGTTTTAACTTCGATTGACAGTGAAACTTTGCGAGATATTCACCCTCTCTTCGACTGCTACACTTCACAACTCTACATAGAACTTAGATTTTTTAAGATTCAGAGAAAGGCTGTAAGCTATGCAACGATTCGTCATTTACAGAGCGCGAGATGACGCGTCGCGAAAAAAGCCCGGCTCATTAGAGTCGAGACGCCGGCTAAAAACGCTTCATAAATATAACTCACGAGAGAAGGTTTTATACCTATGAAAAATTTGTCGCGGCTTCCATGGCAGACGCATATCGTTCATTCCGCCGCGTGACTTTCGGGAATAAGAATGCGCTTTTATTTTTAGACTGTATGGGCAAAGTTATGATACTTGAAAACGACGACCTTTTTTTTGGAAAAGACTCCTGGCTACAATATTTTTAGATCATTATTCATGATATTTCGACGCAACGATACTTGGGGTTGAATACGTGCTAGCTTTGGGAGAAAAATTTTTTTATCACATTTCATTACCTATATATGAATGAAAATGTTGTCCTTCGAGTATATGAAATTTTACATATAAAAATTATTAAAAAATATATAAAAAATTAATATTTTAAAATATAAAAAAAATTGAAATTTAAAAAAATATACTGCCTTCGACAACTTTTTTCCTTTTTCGTTAAGAAGAACTAGAGTTTCGACTTTTGACAACTTGCAAGTTCTAAGAATAAAGCGTGCACACGCGACGGGAGCGGAGGGAGAGACGAGAAGGGAAAATATCGAAAACCTATAAGCGATAAGCTGTTAATTGAGAGACTAGACGGACGGAATCGCGCACCCCAAAACCGAGGCGCTCATCTGACCCTCAGCAATGAATTTCATACAGTTTTGGGACAAACATTTTACAGCTCAAAAATTCGTGACTACATTTTTTCCACTGAGAATGCACATTTTTCTTTATCTACTTAATTTTAATGAACTACATGATTTTTTTATTTCTTCAGTAAATTATTGCTTTAACGATAGCACGAAATTAAGAACTCAAATAAAAATGTCTTCTCAATATGTTAAGTATTACAATCTATTTGTTCAATTAAAATTGATCAGAGATTCTTTAAATTAATTGATATACAAAGTTTGAAATATATGTAGAACACCAGGAAACGAAGGCGAAAAATCTCCATCGTCAAAGCGCCACAAGCTCACGATACAAAAGCACATCTGCGCCCCTCCCCCTTCCCCCCGCGCCCTACTCCCAGAGCTGGTAATAATACACGTGTGTCGATCCAAAAGCTTCCGCGGCTTATTAGTCTCGGCCATTGTGCGGGCCGATTCCTCAGCTAATTTGAATGGCCAAAGCTCGAGCGAAGCTATAATTATTTATGCGCGCCGCCAGCTTGCACCAGCGCTCATTTATAAGCGAATCTGACGAGTTACTGGATAGTTTCCTCGAAATTTCCTTTTTCTTAACTTTCTCGAAGGTCCCCTGATTTAATTTTCGAAATTTTCTGAAAAATTATTTTTTACTTAATTTATGTCATTTCAAAATATAAAATAATATTTTTTCAATTATTTTTTTTAATCAAATAACGAAATTCAATTGAATATTTATTTGAAGAAATATTTAAAATAGATTAGTTTAAGGGTTTTGGTACTTACATACAAAAAAATCGAAGGGATTTCCGAAATTTGTACGGGGTTTTCCTGAATTAAAAAAAACTTTCATATCAGTAATCAAGTAAATAATAAAGTAAGTTAAAAAGTAAATAATTAGACATTTTTATCATTTTTTTTAAATGTAGTATGATTAGATGATTATCAATCATTTATTCATTATCAATTCATGATTTTCGAATATCAATTATTTCCATTACAACTTCAAATGTAGGTATATTTTTCATGTTTTTTTTTAAATTTATTTATTTAATTATTCGGCTTTTTGCTATTTTTTTTTTTTGCTATTCCAAACATTCATATAAGAACCAAAATTTTCTGGAACTTTTTCGGATTTCCTAAAACCGCCCAGTCTCGTTAAGATATTGCTGTCGTTTGACAGAATGTCGAATTCGGTCGGCAGTTAAAACAAAAGGCGCCAGGGGGGTCCATAATATAATCTGCGAAAGTGTACGCAGAAAGGAGCAGTGGAAAAAGTAAAGAAAAGGGAGATAAAAGAGCAAGAATGTTATTACAGTTTCAAGCTAGCGCTCGGGCTTTGAGCGATGATGCCTGGCGCGGGCTCGCGCGTATGAGCACATTATTGCCTCAGACAAATTGGCCCGGAGCAGCAGCAGCAGCAGCACCCACGTTAAAGAGCGCTACAGGAATTTTCATCTTTGGCGCGTGCGGGTATTGCTCATAATCACACTGGCCTCGTGCCGCGAGTAAGATATGCAAAACGAGTCGCGCCGCTTAACTCGTAGCCGCGAAATTTATTATCCTCGCCCAGCGCCCATTTATATTTCGCGTCATAACAAAATTTATCATTCTCGCTGTTACATCCACTGGGACGCCACAGCATTCCTGTAAATTGCCGGTGACGAAATTTTTGAAACTTTTTATGGAGGTAATGAATTTCGAATTTTGACATCCTCGATTACTCGATGTGGATAGTCGTGAATTTGGAATATTTTTTAGGAGAAAGGGGAAATTGAAAAACAAGGTTTCACGATATTTTTGAGATTAATTTTCATGATATATTTCGTGTCAAGTAGGTTATGACAGTTTGAAAGAAATTTTTTAATCTTATTTTGATCTTGAGCATTTTTTTTAAAGATGTTTTATGATATTTATCATAGTAATAATGATTTTTGAATGTATACTTTTGAAAAATGTTTTTCAACTCAATGACAAAAACTGCATTAAAATCATTAACAACACTTTTTTATATAATTCAGAAGTCTTCAGAAGAGGAAAAATATTGAGCCAGAAAAACGTTAATTCCAGTAATGTAAATAATTTGTATAAATGAACTATTCATACTGTAATAAAACAGAAACTCACGCATGTCTTAAAATTCAGAGATGTTTCAAAAAAAAATCTTCTACAAAAAACATCACTGAAACTTAGCCAGAAAACGTAAATTTCACGAATGTGAATGATTGTTTTAAAAATAACTTTTAATTTTTCATTAAAATAATAATTCACACGCGTTATTGAAATCAGATATGTACAAAAAAAGCCTACTCAAACGTCACTAAGAATTTGGCCAAGTTTATGTCAAATTGAAATATAACAATGATCGTCATTAATTTTTCTTTTAGAAACATAAGAGAAAATCTATATTAATAAATATCTGAATCCGAACAGTTAATAATTTACATCTAAATAACAAACTACTTTTGTTCTGAAATTCAGATAAGTCTTCAGAAAAGAAAAAAGACAAACTAACAGGAAAACGTTAGTTTCAGTAATTTCAATAATTGTAACAAAATAAATATTCACTTTGTATTTCAACTGAAATTAAGACATTTCTTAAAATTCACATATGTTTGTAAAAAATAACCTTCAATCAAAAACATCATTGAAACTTAGCCAGCAAACGTAAATTTCAGGAATGTGTATGGAAGTTATGAAAATAACTTCGAATCTGGCTTCTAAATAACAATTCACATGTGTCATGGAATTCAAATGTGTTAAAAAAATACATAAAAAAATACATAAAAAACTTGACAAGAGAAATGTCATAATAAATAATAACAATAATTATTATTTAATTTTTATTGAAAATTGCCATTCTGCAATTTTTTAACAAAACACGCAATCAAAACATGTATTGAAAAAATCTTCCCTGAGAAACATTTCTAAAAATCCATCAATAAATATTTGAATCGAAATAGTTAATAAATTACACCTAAATAATAAACTACACTCGTATTTAAATTTAAATGAGTCTTCAAAAAAGAATAATTGTAATAAAAATAATACTCACTTTATATCTGAACAGAAACCAACACATGTCTTAGGATTCAGACATGTTTTAAAATAAAACCATCCATAAAAAACATCACTCAAACTCAGCTATAAAACGTTAATTTTAGGAATATGAATGATTGTTACATAAATAAATTTAATCTTGCTTTTAAATAACAATTCACACGTGTCATAGAATTCAGATGTGTTTTAAAAGGAAAACTTTCAAAAAAGATATCAAAAATTTGAAAAAAATGTCATAATAAATAATAACAATGATAATCATTAAATTTTAATTGAAAATTGCCGTTCTGCATTCTTTTAACAACTCACATAATCAAGACATGTATTGAAAAAAGCTTCCCTGAGAACCATGCCTAAAAATTCATCAAGAAATATCTGAATGTAAATAGTTCATAAGCTACACCTAAATAACAAACTACAAATGTATTTAAATTCAGATAAGTCTTCAGAACAGAAAAAAAAACAAACAAACTGAGCTAGAAAACATTAATTCCAGTAATGTCAATAATTTTTATAAAATAAATATTTATCTCGTATCTGAACAGAAACCAGCGCCGTAACCAGATGGGGGCTAGGGGGGGGGGGCTGAGCCCCCCCAAAAAATATTTCGAGCCCCCCCTAAAACTTGATCGAGCCCCTAAAACTTTGTCATCCTTACAATTTTGACAAATCTTTGTGAATTTTAGATATGTTTACTGTGATTTTTTAGGAAACATTTTTTATTCATTTTTTTCATGCCAAGTTATGCCATTCCAAGGATCAATGGTCAAAGTTTTAGAAATAAAGTTTATAT